>JAQGAF010000246.1:0-63618 GCA_034687865.1 Kryphioiulus occultus
GATTTTCTAGCGATGTGTCTCTCCCCTTCCCTCACCGCCCCTGACATTCCAGGTGAATGGGAACGCTGTTCTTATATTTCTTACGCTTTTTTGCCTATTCAGTAACTGTCTTTCTATAACTTATGGCTGCTTGTCTTCTTCGTTTCTATCACGTTGATGGGTTAAAGACCACCAACTCCTGGCTTTTTCTATTTCTCTCTTTTTTCTCGCCATTTCTCTTCATTGCCCATTCTCAAATTATCACTATTTTTCCCTCTTGTTTTCTCGTCTGTCCCCGAACATAGCCCGGGTCAAACATTATTAGCATCAATTTCTTCCGACTGTTTCGCGTCATGAGATTGGTCAAACTGCTGAGCAGAGGAGAGGGCATTCGTACTTTACTATGGACCTTCATCAAATCCTTCCAGGTAATGTCTCACATAATTTTTTATTAGTCCATGAATATTAAATCGCTCAAGAATTATCTGTACGCACACGTGTTTGAAAATACTACAGCAATCTTTATCAATCTAACGATCTCAAGAAATACCTTTGTAAGGATGCAACCATCAATGCTGAATATTTAATCTGGCAACTCTTCGTTTATTTTTTTTATTTTTCAGGCTTTGCCATATGTGGCGCTACTCATTGTCATGCTGTTCTTCATTTACGCCGTCATTGGAATGCAGGTCTGAGTAAAATGTATCTCAATGGCAATTTTAAAACTATCAAATTAATGAAATTCTAAGCAATTTCTGCAACTCATCATCCCAATTTTAAAGAGTATTTTGCTGCGTCTACATTAACAACACCTCAAATCCAGTAGTTTTACAATTATCTATCTTGAAATAAGACGAAATTGCCTTAAATGTACTATAACAAAACATTCTCAATAATCACTTTGGCATTTTTCTGTTTTGATGGGTGGGTTGGTAGCATTATTATTCTCTCAATCAAGATATCTCGTTTCTTATCAGCGTACGTTTTCCTTTTGCTACTTAGGTGTTCGGCAAGATTGCTTTAGATGACAACACATCCATTCATAGGAATAACAACTTCCAAACTTTTCCCCAGGCAGTTCTAGTTTTATTCAGGTAAGGTAGACTTTATCAATGCTTCCAATTGCCATTCCGGCACTCATTTCTTAATACCAATTTGGGTACAATCTCGTCCAGATCTGCCACTGGAGAAGCCTGGCAAGACATCATGATGTCGTGCTCCAATCGTGAAGAAGTGTTGTGCGACAAGAGAGCGGCGGATGAAGACAAGTCGATGAACAGAACCGAGATTCCACGATGCGGAAATGACTTCGCCATTTCCTACTTCATTTCTTTTTACATTCTCTGTTCGTTTTTGGTGAGACGGTTTTGCAAATAACGTTCAACATCCATAATCCGCGTTATTGTCATGAAAATAAATCGCACCATGTCTTCTTCCAGGTCATCAATCTGTTCGTTGCGGTTATCATGGATAACTTCGATTACCTGACCCGAGACTGGTCTATTTTGGGGCCTCATCACCTGGACGAATTCGTTCGACTATGGTCAGAGTATGATCCGGATGCAAAGTGAGTTGCAACTTTTTCCACAAAATCGACATTAAATAAACCAGCAAAGGAGAAATTACCTAACCGTTTCACGTGTTTGAATCGTCTCCAGGTTTACATAATTGTTTTAATGTTTTCAGGGGTAGAATCAAGCATTTGGACGTGGTTACATTGCTGCGGAAGATTTCACCTCCGCTAGGTTTTGGCAAATTGTGTCCCCATCGAGTGGCCTGTAAGGTGAGCACTGACCACAAGCATTGGCCTTCCTTAGAATGACAAAAATGCCTGACGGAGCAGTATTGCCAAATCCCACCTTTATACTATTTCCAATGTAGAAACTGGTCTCGATGAATATGCCTCTAAATAGCGATGGAACAGTAATGTTCAACGCGACCCTATTTGCCCTGGTGCGAACCAATCTCCGAATAAAAACAGAAGGTACGAAATAGCTATTCACCCAAATTCCATCAATATGGTCATGACACACGTTTATGACACGTGTGATTTTGCAGGAAACATCGATACGTGCAACGAAGAGCTTAGAGCTGTGATCAAAAAGATCTGGAAGCGGACCAATCAGAAGCTTCTAGATCAAATTATTCCACCGGCAACTGACGACGACGTCACCGTGGGAAAATTCTACGCCACGTTTTTAATACAGGATTACTTCCGGCGCTTCAAGAAGAAAAAAGAACAGATCATCAAAGAGCAAGGAGAAAAGCACACGGAAAACACAGTCGCTTTGCAGGTGAGGCAAAGGCTTGCAACATGGATGACCAATCACTACGGAAACTGCAACAGGGCGACAGCTAGGTCAGGAAAACTTCATCATTTTCTGCATTTCTCTCTTCTATGACTAAAAGGCCGGCCTACGCACATTGCACGAGGTGGGACCAGAGATTCGACGAGCCATTTCCGGGAACTTGGACGAAGATAACTTCGGCGAAGGCGGAGATGTGGAACCCATGCACAGGGTAGGGTCCCGTAACTTTTGGAAATGTTCTTCCAAATGGCACGAAAGTACCTCCTCTTCAAGTAACGAATAAATGCATTTTGCAGCGCAACCATTCTTTGTTCGGAAGTGTCTGGTCGTCGGTGAGAGGCAAGCACAGCAACTTTCCTCAGAGAACGAGGTCGCTGAACGTCAGCGCATCGAGAAATCATCCAAAGGTAAAGCGAATTCGGAGAATTTGGTCTGGCTATGATTTTGCCATGGCTGAAGTGCACTTCGGTCCTTTCGACAGGTTTCACCAACCAACTCCTTGAAGACATCCTCGCCCCAAAACACGCTTAAGGTGTCGCCCAAGAACCACACGCCGAACCACGTCTTGGCTGTCCGGGACTCCAGTACTCCATCCCCAAGACCAGGATATCGACTGAGGCGGCTTAGGTAAGGACAGGCGCCCAATGAACCCAGGGTTCCCACTAAAATTCTCGAGTCGATTTCCCTGACAACTTTTCAGCCATTTCCCTGACATTTACATGATAGCTTTATTAAAAAAAAATTGATTTCACTCTAAATTTCAGGGTGTCTACTGGGTTCAGCATTGCAAATTCCATGACTTTTCCGTGACTTCAAAAAATTTTCCATGCCTATTAGAATATGGGGCCGTTCAAGTTGTATGTCGTCAATAAATAGCGATTTTCAGAAACATTTTCTACCATAGTGATGACATGATTATTGGCTAAAAAACGCCATAGGCGAAATTTTTTACGAAACTGGATTATAGTTAATGAATTTTAACCCAAATTGTTATTTATGAATCAAAGGCAAAAACCTATTACCCTGATGTAAATGTCATGACTTTTCCATGTCTTCCATGACTGGTAGACACCCTAAAATGTTTAGAAAAGATGATGACCAACGAATTCCCTGACACTTTTCCATTTCCCCGACATTCCCTGATTTTCCAGAAAGCTGTAACACTGGAGTATGTATTAGGCATAGTTCTTAATCCTTCACCACATGTTTTTGCTTCAGCGTGGCTTCGCTCCAAGGCTCGGAACCAGAATCAACGCCTCGCAAGGTGGCGCCCTCCGGCGAAGAGACCATCCCGATGCGGCACTTACGAGTCGGAGGATCCGACGGACGTCACGGGAGAGTCATGTACAGGGAGTAAGATTCAATTTAAAAAAAGCGGTTGCATTCAGGGTTTAGGAAGTGCTCACGCAGCATGAACTTTATATAGCTGTGGGCATCCTCACCTACACGTACTTTCCCTTAATTTCCCTCTTCTCGTTTGTCTTTCTCCAGTCTCCTGGAAGAGGAATCTCCGAACCTGAACAGCAGCCGCGGCGAGTCCATCGCGCCTCCGACGCCTCCTCCCCGTCGGGTGCAGCCGCCGCCCGCGTCGCCCCCGTCCGGTAAGCCCGAGGGTCCCCCTCCGACCGAGATGGCCCTTCGACCGTTGCGAACCAGCTCCTTCCGGCTGCCGTGTATGCGAAAGCAGGACAGCCAGGAGCACCCGGTGGTCAGCAAGATCGCCACGCCGCTGCAGTTCGCGCAGATCCAGGCGCTGGCAATGGCCGGCATGTTGGCCGCCATGCCCGGGGTGCACCCGGTGCCGCCCCCGACCCAGACCACGGGCCCTTCGTCCTCCTCTGGGCCGGACTTCACCATCGATCACACGTCGGCCCTCTACCTGTGCGGCGGGTACGCCAGCCGAAAGAGCAGCGCCTATCTCACGCCCACGCCTGGCGGAACACGCCACAGGGCAACCTATCCGGCGGCCACTGGTAGGAACAACGAAGGCCCCTCCACTGATGATGGATAGAAATGAGAATGTCGTGCGTGGAATGAATGCTCACTTTCAAACCGTAGGCTATGGAGGTGAAGGCGGCAGAACCTTCGGGGCATCCGGCCAGGGTTCCCACAACTTTAGTAGCAAAATTCCCTGACTTTGCCAGGCTTTCATGGTTAAACTTTTGATTTTCCCCCGACCTTTAGTTTTTCCATCGACCAATATGACGTAAAATGAAGCTGCCCTGTAATTATCGAATTTGAATAATAATGGAATTCGCACAACGTCAAAGTTGGTTGGTTGATGGAGTTTAAGGGCGCGAGGCCTACAAGGCAAAATAGCGCCCACGCAACATCGAAGTATTAATGCAGTTTGCTTTTTTGGCAATTTTCGATGTTGCCAAATAGGAACAACTAATCTGCCATATTAGTTGCCATTTGCCATTGTGCAAATGGCAAGTTCACCTAAAAACCACAGTACCACACACTATAATTGATATAAGAAATATCTTCTGGATTGAAATTATAATTAAGTTAGGAAATCCCCATGACTTGCCCAGGTTTCCCAAGTTAGGGGGAACCCTACTGGCATGCCTGGGCAGTGTTAGACGAAAAGTCGCCTCTGGATCACTTTTAACCAAGAGTTGACTTTTCTATCTTAAGTTACCAAAATTCAAGAATCACTGAATTTTGGAATCAAACTTAAAACTTGCCCTGATGTTCTACGCTGTAAATTTAACTAGTGGTTCTCTGCAGGCGCCATCACTTTCATAGTCTATGGCTCCTCTTATCTTCTTCATCTTCCTCTTCTAACTGTAACCACTATAGCGACACTTCTTTCAATCTCTTCCTGCCTAACAGTCTTCTATGTCTAACGGCAAACCAAACGAGCCAATTCAGATTCACAAACCTATTTTTCCCATTACCATGCCCAAACATTTCTATTGATAGAAAACCTTAATTTGCCTTCCCTGCTCGCTCTCTCCTGCTCGTCCACTCGACCGCTAGGGGCCAAGCATAAACGACGTCCATCGTATAAGCCTGGCCTCTAATCGATTGCTGTTCATTTACTCCTCATTCAGTCGGTGTGTCCGGTAGCTTCTGTTCCAACCGTTTGGGTTACTTGCGTATTATTTTCGATTCATTTCTCTTCAGTTGATCCTTACTTTTTTTATTAAGTTCAATTCTGTGCTGCTCTTTTTGCTGTTGACTGTAGCGCCGCTCTGTGATCGTCGTGCGTACAATTCTTTGTAGTCTCTATCATTAGAGCCATGCATCTGGGTATCGTGATCAGTCGTCCATGGTTGGTGCGCATGCACTCAAATCTGGAAGGCCATCTCTGCTGACTGATGGCCTCCTAGAGATTTGGTTGTATGCGAGACCCAACTGTTCCGAGAACTGATTTGACATTAGCAACGTCTGATGATGGGGCAATGGCATCATCTATGGATTTCTTCTTCCAGCTCCTCATCACGTTGACTCCAACGGCAGCGTTCCAGGACGCATGGATCCACGGAGGGGGCGCTACGGCAGTCCGCACTCGGTTCCCAGCAGTCCACGTGACCGTGATCACCCCTACTCCGAGGTGATAGGAAGTGCAGAAAGTCTAGTCGGGAGGGTAAGAGCGTCTTTATGGACACGGCAATTACTGCTTTTTTTCTTTCTTGGCCAACATTGTATCAGTAACGTTCGTCTTTCTCACCATTCCTCTTGTAGGTCCTCCACGAACAGGGCCTGGGTAAGTTCTGCGACCCGGACTTTGTCCGTGCCACGTCTCGGGAGATGCAGGAGGCGATGAACATGACCCAGGAGGAGATGGACCGGGCGGCCCACGAGCTCCTCCTGGAGGCCAAGCGCCAAAGGCGGCGCCACGCTAAGCACGGAAGGGGACGCCGTAACAGGGAGGAGCTGGACGCCAACGACGACGATTTCGACGAGCTGGCAGACGAGGAGGACTTCAGCGAAGAGGAAGAAGAAGGTTTCGAAGAGGAGGACGAGGACAATCTGGAAGACGAGGAGAGGAACGAGAGCGGAGACCCGCTGTGGGCCGAAGACTACGAGGAAGAAGAAGAGGAAGAGGATGGACGATGGACCGAAAACGACCAAGGGCAGCACCGGGCCCTCCACCAGAAGTACGACGGAAGGTCGACTAAGGTGGATCCCCGCAAGGACAATGTGGACGACTCGGCATTATAGTGGCCCTGAAACGAACGACAGAAGGGGTTTTCATTTTAGAGATGCCTGCCGTAGGCCGGAAAGTCTTCCTCTACAGGAGGACCAGCCAGGCAGTGGTGGTTGTTGATGGCCGCTAGGACGGACGCCATGGGGCGCCGCTGCCCCTCAAAGCTCCGGAAATGGCGGCGCTGATGGAAACAACGTGGCCTCGCCATGGGCGAGAGGGAAGTGAGATTTTTCGGTGCAGGGTTAAGTCCCGGTGCCGCTTTTTGTCCTATGAAAGATTTTTACTTTTTTAAAAACGAGAGAAAATCGAACTGCTTTTCAGCGAGCCGATATATAGGGGTAAAAACAACTCGGAGGAATGTTGTTTGAGTTCACTTTTTCGTTTTTTGATTTATTTCATTTTTTTTTCTGGAAGCAGAACGGATGTCCGCTCGGACCAACGCATTGCATAAATTCTAGTGAACGCGAATTTGGGGGTCAAGCTTACTAACTAGCCAAAAATCAAAAAACGTCTCTGGGTGAACTCAGTAAAGTAAATCGAATTTCTTTTCTCCACTCTCCAGTGTCGTCCTTGGAAACGTTTTATGGGCGGACATCCCGTTTTCCGAATTAGGCTCTTCTTGTTTTGTTGGAAATGTTACCACGGTTAACCTTTTCTTAGACATATTTTTTTCTGGACAGTTCAATTTTGTTCTTTGCCCAAGTTTGCCAATTTGTATAATGTTATTGCCATTTGGAATCCTACATCATTTTCATCATCAGGGTAATTAATATTTAAGCGAGGGGTCCACGCATCTCATCTGTTAATTGTCAAAAGCCTCTTTCAGAATACATTATTTTCCCCGATAGAGATTAGCTTTTTTTGTAAGTTGTTCCCAAACTGCCCTCCACCCTTCTTTCCATCAACCCACTCCTCTATCTATTACTTGTTTCTATTTCGTCATTTTTCAGTATATTTGTTAAATGCAGTCACCCAAAGTGCCAGAGGTGAAATAGATATGGCTAGACAGCATTCAAACAAACCACAAAATACACAAAACGAGTGTAGGTGTCTCACCCAAATCGGATAATTGCAAAGGGTTGCGTCGGCAAAGATAAATCACATTAGATGTAGCCTTTAGACATCTAATGTGATCAGCCTTCTAGATTTCGCGGCATGTTGGAATCTTGAATAAACAGAAATTTCCAAAAACGTTAACACTTAATAACTGAGGGACTATCATTTATCAATATCACGATGGGTTAAATGTTATATGGTCTAAAGATTTGTAAAAAGATGAAAATGCTCATCCATCCAAAAAACCCTGATGATAGAATTTTCCAATTGATTTTGACCAAGAAATTACATTGATCCGACGCAACCTGGGTCAATTAGAATTCCCTCTTTAAAACTGTGATCCCAGTCGTGTTATCAAATCCTCCTCATTATTATTAGTGAAGACGGGAAAGCCACCAAAGCGCATTTATGAAAAGACAACTACTGTATAGGCATTAGTCGACAAAATGCATATTAACCGCATTATTTTCTGCGATGTTTTCTCATACTTCTAAATAACAAAATTGGCTGTATTTGCGAGAGTGGCTTCCTCAACCTCACCATGTTCTCCAGGTTTATTCAAAATTGATTTGCATCTCAAAAAGAATGAAACCAACCGAAAAGTGGCTCCCATTTAGATACAATATTATTATTATTATCATTATAACTAGAATTATTAATCAGAGATTGCTCGTCCCTTTCCAAACATGGTGTGTAGTGGTGTGGTGTGAATGAAATGAGAATTAACTATGCATGGAATAGTGGCGTGAAAGACGTGAAAATGAAATACATCAATTAGTTGCGACTATTAATCATGATCACAATGATGAGGCCTTAATAATAGTACTCTTAATTTTTGGTGGGTTCTCAAGCTTAATACAAGACGAATAAAGAATGACACGAATTCCTGTAATCCTCAGCCTCCCCCTAGTGCCAAATATACAGAACAATCGACAATGGGAATAAAAAAGTTTGGTAAGTGTATTAAAAGTAAAGCACTCCTTCCCCTTATCCTTTAGAAAAATGTGAACAATATTACCAGGTCACTATCTGGAACTCACATCATGGAATCAAACATCAGGGGCATATTATAGATTCAGCGCAGATTAATCACAAAAGCTTCACTTTCCTATTTTCTAACTTTTTTAAGTTTTCCCCTGAATAAACCTTCACAAAATCAGAGAAAAAACAAATGTACAAACTTAACATGAGCTTTGATAGGAGCGACGTGCGCTTTCTCACCACCATTTTGAATGTCCAAAATAATGGGGTAATCAAAAAGGCTATATTTTGCATGATTTGTATCCTTATTCATTTTTCCTGAATATTCCTATCATCATTTACTAATCTAAGGGCATCTCACTGGCTCTCAGCCTCTCAAATATTTATTTTTTGGTTACAATTTCAATGCTAATTCGTCCCTTTGTATCTAATTAAATTATTATTATTATTATTATGTAAAAACGAGTCTTTATAATATATTGAAGTGTTGTATTATTAACCGTGTTTTCTTACCCGTTGCATTAATTTTTTCATTGTTTAGAAAATAAAAATCAACAATTTGCATTATGCTCTTTGCTCCTTCGTACAAAGGCATTAAAATAAGGTAGCCCTATTCTGAAGCAAATATAAAATTGGAAAAAACGGCTATTTGTATAATTTAACCATTTTCACCGAAACAAAATGAAATGGAAGAGGATGTTGTCGAAGCCAGAATAATGCAGATTTTGCAATAGCTCGTTTTAAGGTCAAATTACAAAAAAATGTCAACATTTTATTTATATAGTTTTTCTACAAATTCGGTGTAAATGTCTCTGAGAAGTCAAGGCAAGACTATAAAACTGTCGTACTGTAAACTGCATTATCACAATGCTCAATATGCTTTAAGACCAATTGAAAAGCATCGTCCTTATTAAGCCAGAAAACTGCCCGAACTCCATTGAATGCAAGAAATTATGAAAACGCTAAAGGGGCTGGATCTTTTAGGCTACAACGCATGCTAATCAAAATTGGAAATTTAACAACCATTTTTGGATGATCTGTAATTTTGCCATTTAAAGGTGTCATTCTTGGACACCCAGTTTTCCACATTTGCTTAGCCTACTCAAGATGCCTCAGCAATCCAGCCCAAAGCATGCATTTCTACCCATGATTCTTTCTCACACATGCATATACTACTGACACTGAACCACCGCGATAGCGACTTATCTACAAAATAAAAACACACGTAACATGTACACGAGAAGTAGTGTAAAAACGGGATCAAAAAATCCGAGATTATTTTAAAAATAAGAATTGAGTGAAAAAAATTGGAATGTTTACAATGATCGCAAGATACAAAAAGGGAAAAAATCACATCGAGAAATAACCATCCACCCACCCACTTGTCAATTTGTCAAGGCACTTTGCCATTCAAAATCTGCATCAGAAGTGGTGCAGCAAGGTCAAAAAGGAGCATCAGAAAGGTACAAAAAGAGCAACTTTCTCGAAGGCCACTAGAGTAGATGGCTGCAGTCTAGGAAAAGGCAAGTTATTTTCATAAAGGCACAAAATCATTAACATGATTATAAAAAATATGGTACATGCCAGGAAATACCCATGGTTGCTAAAGTCCATAAATTTGCAACCGGACGAATTGAGATTCTGATCTTATTGTTCCACAAGTGCCCGAACACTTGAAATTAAGTAAACGTGGCCTCAACCACTGACAAAAAGTAAACGCGACACAGTTTCATATTGCAATAGGAAACCGTATTGTAACAGCTAGACGGAATTCACAGGAAAAGGCAGTGCGATTTCTCCTCGCTTTCCAAATGTCAGAGTAAGACGCTATTTTGTTGACACCATTCGTGTTACCACACAAAGTGCCAAATTACCCAAAATACTTCGGTTTTCAAAACCAATTGTGGAATGAGAACAACGAGGCCAGGAGTAATAACCAGAGATGAATAGATGAGTAAAGATTTCTGGTGGTCTCCCCTCGAAGTGTGTCGGCATCGCCTATAATTTACAGATGGGAATTAAAACCCAACCTTTCCATTGAAACCGAGGCCGTGATATGCTAGGCAAGTGCGGTGATCATAGAAAGCTTACGACTGGGAAAGCAAAGCAAACCAGGAATCCAACAAAATTCCACAAACAACCAGAAACCTTGAATAACCATCATAAATACCACCATAAATAACCATCACAATAGAGGCAGCTAGGTTTTGAGCCGTTGCATTACGTGCAATATCAGTGGGTCCCGCGACAATTCTAACATCAACAAATGTTGGCTCCATTCACCTTCACCAATTACAGTAGCAGTAGCAAAAAGTGAAAGCAAAACCACATTAATGCCCAACTAAAAAACCACCTCAAGAAGGTATACCGCAAAAAGCAACTACTTTGCACATATCAGCATTATTAAAATAAAACTAAAAACCAGCTAACTGAAGCATGCACATGCCACAAGAAGCGCGAGATTTGCAGCGAGCAAGACTAGAGAAATAGAAAACAAGCATCTACTCACCCAACTGGAACTCCCAAGCTGGTGAAGACATCCGACCATCTCCTCCTTGACTGTATGCCAAAACACGAAGCTTGTAGCGCACTCCAGGCTTGAGATTTTTGACTACCGCAATAAGTTCGCCTCCTCTCTGCACAATGACATCATCGTACGTACTGAAATCCTGATCCGCTTCCCAATAGCGCACCTACACATACAAGAAATATTCATGAGAAAAAAAAAATTGTGGCACAAAGGATAGAAATTAAAACACAGAACGTGCGTTTTGGAGAAATTAAAAGATGTAATCGATTATTTCTGGGGGCCATAGGTACCTTGAATCCCTGAAGAGGTTCTTCAACCTGTGAGGGTGCTGATGCTCTCCATCTGACTGTAATACTGCTTGGGCTAATGGGATCTATTTCAACTGACGTAGGAGGCTTCAATGGAGCTAAACATTAAAATAGAAGTTCAAAAATTGAATGAAATATGTTGCTTTAGCATTGCTACATAACATCCCTCTGGGAAACCATGATTTATGAAATTCCAAACCTGATTTGAATGTTCTCATAATAAACGGCTCGCTTTCCGTTCCACTGCCAGCTCCGTTAAATGCCATGGCAACCACGGCATAGTAGGTGTCAGGTTGGAGACCCACAATGAGGGCCCAATCTTGTATTTCACGGCTCAAATGGTAGGTGGCATCATACTTAGGATCGTCAGTATCTCTGCGCCAGTATTTGATCTGACAATGTTGAAAATGCTTAACGTGACACACTGGACAGACAACCGTGAGCTGAAATAAAGTTAGAATAGTCCAATATATGTAAACATACCCTATAGCCGACAAGCTTGCCTCTGATATTTTCTCGCGTCATCGCGATTGGCAGCCATGAAACGTTGAGTGAAGTAGAATTGTGTGGCCAAGCAGACACTTGGACAGGAACAGCATTTGGCCCTAATCACATAGAAACGGGCTTAGCAAAGGTAAAAGATAAATACAAAACTGTCGGATTTGGTTTCATTACAAAAAAATGACATACTGGCTTCAGCAGAGAAAATTACAACTTCAGGGCTTATTGGTCCATCGCCCTTGCTGTTCATAGCTTGAACCTTCACTTTGTATTCCTTGTAGTAATTCTTATCTCCTACTACAACCACTTTTAAGCCAATGTTGCCCATGTGTTTGAGATCTTCCTTACGGTAGTCAGAATCTCCCCTATCAGCAGGCTTGTAGAAGATTCGATACCAAATGCCAGGAGCATTCCAATCTTGTGGGGGAAGAGGCTGTAAGAAAGGATGTGGAGAAAATGAACACTTACAGAAGTTTATCTACATTTTGTAAAAATCACTAACTCACTAACTCTCCATAGATCAACACAACTAAAGAATAACAAAATTAAGCATACCGTCCATGTAATGGTCAAGTCGCCAACATTTCCTCCACCACCACCAATATTTTCTGGGAATTTAAATGGCCTTTCTTGTTTCGTGTTGAAGGCTGGTGAAGGGTAGCTGGCGATGCCAGGGCCATACACATTCTTGGGAATAACCCTGAATTCGTGCTGAGACCAAGGCGACAGCAAACTTCCACTTATAATTTCCTGGCGAATACCAGTCCTGGGATCAATCTGTGGGGTGATATCTATAAAGGGAAAAAATTGACTGAAAACTCCTTCACTAAAACTTTGCATTGAAAGAGTTTACAAATTCCAAAAAACCTGCCTTTCATTAGGAGCACCCAGGTAAGATTCCAACCTGTCCGCCCTTCAATATCAAATGACGAGATTTGTTTGCCGTTGTAAGCCCCATCCATCCACTGTAGACGTACATCCCTACCAGCTGTAGAGAAAGTTTGCAGGCCACCAGGTTGGCCGGGGGGACCTGAGTTAAACAATCACATCGTGTCAAATCAATTTGAATACTATAAATCATTCAATAAAGCCAGCTGTTATACAAAATATAGCATCAAAACCTTACCTTCAACAGTGAGTTCAGTCGAAGCCATGATCTTGTGCACAGGCGTGACAGCCTGACATTCGAACTTTCCGATATCGTAGAAAGTTAAATTATAGACTACGAGGCTTCCGGTTTCCAGACCAGGAACAAAACGCTGATGAGGATAATTGTCGGCTCTGATGCCATTGATCATCCAAACGTAACCAAGATCCAAAACAGAAGGCGACTGGACTTCGCAATAAAATTTGAGTGTGTCATTTACTCTGGCAACTGTGGTTCGTGGTGGACTGCGAGTGAAAGTAGGAGGACCTAAATCACAGAGAAATACGTCAAATATTAGACACAATAATGATCATCGTGTTCATTAAATGGTTAACTGCTAAGTTTCGCGATGGTATTAGGGATAATGTAGACTCATGTATCCTGTATTTCCCATTAAAGTGAAACACTATTTACAACTCAAAAACTTGACGCTACTGTATACGTACGCAATACAAAGAGATAGCCCTCGCTGTCTGCTTTCCCATACTTGTTCGTAGCAGTGCACACGTACCGCCCTTCATCCCCAATCTGTACATTGTTAATGACTAGAAAGCCATTGGGAAGGATTGAAACTCTACGTCCGTCAGGAACATATGGTTGTCCATTCCGTCGCCATTCAAATTTTGGCGTAGGAGCACCCTCAGGTCTACAGGCGATGGTCACATTTCCACCCTCAGCAGCAAATGTCTCCTTTTCCAAAGGATATTTCAAAAAAGATGGTGGCAAGGCTAAATACGATAAACAATATTTTGTTAAAAAACTCTTCCAGCATGTAAGTGATAATCTGTGAAAGTCGATAGTGAATAGACGTACTCAAGACCCTTAGTTCCCCTGAAGAATAAGTAATTCCTAGTTGGTTGGTCGCTTTGCACTGGTATACACCCTGATCACGACTCGGATTCAGGTAGCGTATTGTTAACACATTTTCTCTTACCGAATATCTAGGTGAATCGTCAGGTTTCAAGACACGACCAAGGAATTCACCATTTTTCAACCACTCGTAACGAACCTAGATCACGCAATGATTATTTTGTCACACGAAACCACATTAGCAATGACATAATGTGCAATAATGAATTCAAACCTCGGGTATTCCAAATGCTTCACAGTTCCAAGTAATTTCAGAACCTTCATCGGCATGCATATCTTGCAAAGGGATTGTGAATATCGGCTTTGCTAAAATACCAAACAAGCAAAAGCATGTTTTGAGTGTCAAGCAAAACAGCATATACATGTAATGATTATAATTTGTACAGGAAAAAATAATCAACTTAAAACAACTCAATGTTTTACAAACCTTGTATACTCAATGTAACAGAAGCGGATATTGAATTCCGACCGTTATTCGCTGTGCACACATATTCGCCCATATCTTCGACAGCAACTTTAGGAAGTACCAAGACACGATTATACTTTGTCATAGATGCATTAAGTGGCAACTGTAATGCATATCCCTTTCTTGTCCAGTTGTAGGCTGGGACAGGACTGGAAAATATCACAACTATATTAGTCACACATTTAAAAATGACAAAACAAATAAAGCAGCAACTGAATCTTTACTTACTATCCAAATGCTAAACATTCCAAATGCACATCTTGACCTGCAATAGGTGCCTCAGGAAATGATTTAGGGAAATTGTTGGGAAACTGTAGCTGCTGATTACTTGCTATTGCACAACGCAAAAATAAAACCAAATGAATCTCCACATATAAAATTAATTAGATTAAATAATGCATGCAATGTCACACATGATGGATAACATGGTCAACCCATCACCATTTTGATTACTGGTAATATGTAATTCAAAGTTAAATGCACGAATCTTTGCATTTATATATCATTTTAGTCCCATTATTTAAGCACAACTGATTTTAACTTACAATAAGATTGAACTTCTAGAGTGAAGAAAGGGCCAGTTCGCCCAGTTCCAGAAACAGAGCTTTGAACAACGCAAGAATATTCTCCTCTGTCTATCGTTTCCAAAGAAGAGAAATACAAATAACCGTCCTGTGACACAAACACCCTTTTATCTTCATCCACAAAGTTTGGCATGTAATCACGAGCCCAATAATAAATCACACCTGATGAAAAAAGAAACAACACGATGCTTAAAATGCAGTTTCAAATAAAAAAACATGTAAATAATAATGGCTGAAAAAGGGAAAAGTGTAATAAACGTTACCGGGGTAATGTTGAGGAGGGTCACAATAAATTGCTTTGCCCCAGAACTCGCGACCTGATTCAGTAGACCTTTTGAGATTAAATTGACCAATATCTAAAAGAAACGAAATATAAATATGTACATAACATCAAAAATATTTAAATTCAATTAATACACTAAGCTAATGAAATCCTAATTTTTTTCTATTAGATATAAAACTTACACCCAAATGTGAGTTGAGCACTTCTACTAACAATGACCCCAAATTTGTTGCTTGCTTCGCAATAATATGTTCCCCTATCAACAAATTGTTCTGGTCTGTAGAAGCTTAGTGTTCCGTCGGAGACAGTAATTCTTTGATTCGTGAGCGGGTCAATGGGTTTAGGGACAAGGCGATCATTAATGTACTCTTCCTTGAACCAGCGGTACACTGGATAAGGATAACCACCAGCAACGCACCTTAGATAAAAACAACGATGAATTAACATTCATAATAAAAAAAAAAAACATGACCGAAAACATATCTCCAAATACCTCAGAGATACTTCATTGACATCATTGCGAGCTGAGATATCATAAACTGCATTTTCGGGTTCCTTTATAAAATAGGGAGCCTTCGAGATCCGATCTTTGTCTCTCACAATGAGGCCATAATCTATTTTCAAATAAAATTATTTATATTTTTCCTTTCTAAAGGTACGACTTCAAAAACGTAACAATTTAAAAGCATACCATAGCCTCTCTCTTCTCTTACAATTACGTGAATTAATTCCTTTCGTACTTCGCAAATATATGGATACTCTTGATAGCCTGGCACCTTTAGGAACCCCCAGCGACCTGCCGATTCAGAATAACTAGAAAACGAAGCAAAATGTTTAAAGCAAAGTAAAAATCGGGCATATCGAGATCAGAAACGGCGAAATTGATATTAAGCTTACTTGTAGGCTGCAAATTTCAAATTACTAAACTGCTGCTGAGGAAGCCACGCTTGCTCCATATTAATAAAAGGGCTATCATTTCCCTGCCACCTCCATTGATTGTTGCCCACATCAACCCCACTGGTGTACCATGACCGATGCTGAGGATCATTTTCCCGGAGCCAATCCAAGATAAATGCATGCTCCTCCATTGAATCCACACTTAATAAAAATGCTCCATAAAACTGAAAAGAAGAAAAAATTAACATCTGAATGCAGTGCTTCCGGAAAAAAACAACCGAATTGGATTGATATCATCAATTTCAAAGTTCGATAGCCAATAGAAAAACGTAATTTACACGTAAACGCAAGCATTACCTGGCAACCACCAAAGGCCAGCTCCCTCGATTTGAGTGGCGAGCGAATAAATTTGTAGCAAGTTGGGCCATACAGCACCCATCCTTTGGGACACTCGGTTTCTTGCCCAAACACCGCTGAAAATAAAACAATAGATATACGTGAGTCGTCTGAAATGCTAACTAAAATGAAAAATCGACAAAGGTACAAAGTGTGTGTACTTACCAATGGCCAGGGCAGCAAAACCCAGCACACAAGAAAATATAAGCTTCATCTAAGAAATGAAAAATTGCAATTATTCTTTTCTCAAAGATTTAGCAAACCAGTACTGGGAGCAAGCAAGCCAATTCAACTATGCTACATAATATGGTACTAGAAACCGTCCAAAATGTGTTTATGTCGGAAAAAGTTCTTGTAGTTCCACTTGAAATAAAGAATTCAAATTGAATTAACCGTCAACAGGTGGGATAATTCTATTTGAATTCACCGAGTTAATGTTTCCGTTTGAGGTGTAGCATTTTGTGATTCATCAGCTTCACCTTATTATGACGAAGACTTCATGACACTATGTTCAGAATTAATCAATTTCTCAAATCTCTCGAATGTTTTATTAGTTGGTTGGTCCGATATACAATAGAAAAGCAGTTTGAAAACCAATAACCACATTACTGCGGTTCAATTGTTCACCTAGCTAACATTACAATTTGAGAAGGTCAATTCGTAGACTATGCCTAGTTGGGTCAAACGGTCGAAATTAGATAATTTACTAATGGATTAAAGTTTCATTATAGAACTTTGGTACTATCAATTTCACCAGTCCTTTACGTTATAAATCTAGCAACTTTTAGCAAAACTGACTTCAAAATCCATTCTTTTAAACAGGGCCTCATTTTTAAAAAACAAATTTAGGCCTAACTTCGAAAAGCCACGCCTTTTCGAATTCCACACACCTGCGCTAGCACAGGTGGGCAAAATATCACAACGTTCAATTTATTGATTTAAAATCTAGACTTTGTACTGTTTTCGTAACACTAACGTTACGGATAGAAAATCTGATAATTTTTATCATAAAATAGTAACAGATTTGGTGATAAGAGACGGAAGAAAACTTACTTTTCGTACTTAAGGCTCCTCGTCATTATCGCTGCATTTCAGACCTCGCCCTTTGCCCGACGAATGACGTCACGTGGAAAAAATCGCTTCTTTCCCGAAAGCTCGTCAAGGTGAATTCATAAGCGCCACCTGCAAATTAAAATAAAGGAGCTTCTATAAACAACTTTGCCATATTTAACAAATCATACAGGGCGTCATAAACGTTTAACTGCCTAAACTAATGCCACCTCATGCGCAGTTACAGGTCACAATAGAAAAATCACAAAATGACATAAATTAACGGTTAATGATTTCTGCCAGTGCTAATAGCACAAAACCGCACATAATATTTTTGTTGTAATTTTCAGTTGTAAAAACAAAAGTGCTTCATTTGCAAAGAGCTCTTGGGGTCCCTTGAGGTTAAATTTTGCTTTTTAAAACTGTAAATTTGGCAGTGAAAAAAGTAACCAAAACACACGTGACTATTTTTCTTGGGAAAAAAATTAATTTTGCAATGAAAAAATCGGTTTTTAGGCCCGCTTCACGTCTTTTCGTTTCGTCAATCAAATAGTTGGGAATAGGAAATTCACCAAGACTAGGATAACGTGCATTTTTTTTCTTTCTAAAAAAAACGAATTAGGCATTCTAAAATCAGGAAGAGACATTTTCAAAAATATAACAGTAATTCTTCCCAAAGTGTCAGTGAAAGATGAACTGGCACTTTACAAAGTGTTACTTCTTGGTCAAGAGTGCTACGGTATTTTTCTCAAAAGTTGCATTTTGACGAAAGGGGCTTTCCTCTATCCCTTCCCTTCAATCCCCCTTTCCTTTCACAGGAATAAATTATTATTTTTATTAGTAATATATAAAGTACATGACTGGTAATTAAAATTGAAAAAATATCGAAATGCAATCGCCTCGAGTCAAGGACCTTATCGCTCCCACGAATAATTTCAATCAAGCTCTCCTTTTTATTTTGGTTGTAATTCCGTGAATTTCCGTCCCATTTTCGATGGCCAAAGACCAATTTCGGCCAGTTGAATTTGGTTACGCTTTCATAACAGCATTGGTGCGGTCAGAAGACAAATTAAGGGAGCAAGGTTTCTCGATAAACAAAGTACCGAATGCGCGTGAACATGCCCAGTATACTTGAAATCGTGATTAGCCGTTGAAAAAGTCAAACCGTAAGGCTTGAGTAATCATTGAGAGATGGGTAGGTGGTCTTGCGTTAACCAACAACAACAACAAGAGGAAAATTGCTTATGGCAAAACCAAGACCTTACTAAAGAGGTATGGCCTGCTGAGACTGAGCAAAACTAATTAAATTCAGATTTTCGATATTATTTTTGGATGAACATTATTTTCTCTCACGTTTTATCTCCCGATGCCCAAGGTCAGTTATGGGCATAAGGCCATCGGAGTAGGAATTATGAAGAGAAACTCGACATTATGAAAACAAATACAGTGTACATGCACAATAAACCAGCAAAATCAGGATAGCCAGTCCAATACGTAGACGAAATAATATAAAAAATCATGTCTAAGAAAAAAATTGGATTTCAGATCCAAAGTCTGCGTAAACTACTCGTATTACGGATGGGTCAAGTAAACGAAAACAACCGTCATTAGAAGACAATTTCAGCAGAATTGTCTACCCTCTCCTACATTTACAACTACGATGCCAACACGTATAGTCTTTAATGCGAAACTACTGGGAACCCTATAATGGCATTATTACTGTCAGCTTCAGCACAAACGGGTATTTATCCTGATTGTGTAATATGCGCAGTATACTGATGAATTATCCGAATTTTCGGATAACTAACTGTCATTATCGGAATAACGACAGTAACACTGACCATGTCATGTCGTGTTGAATAGGCATAGGAGAATATCGTGCTAGAATCACGAATAGTGTTAGATCGCAAGAAATTACAGAGAAATTCACCTTTCTATTCTATTGGTGGTACAATGTACATTGTATTTACCAATTGCAGCGCAGGGTCATTTACCCATTGAAGAAGGGAAAGGTAGACTCCTAAAATGACTAGAAATCTATTTCGAATTCGGGGAACCAAACAAAGCAACGAAGTGAAATGAACGATTATCACAATGATCCTACAAGTTTCTCCAAAACACTGCAATAGTGCAATAAACCAATCAGACGACAGGAAACAATGACCCATGCAGCTAATTTTCAAGTGCATTGAACTGCTGATAGAATATCTCACGGCTCTAAATATTTACATGCATTAATATATGCATGACAGTTCAATGAACAACAACGTATACGATTTCTTAGCCATTGCACTCACAATTACTAAGCGGGTTTAACTTACATGAAGATTCCAAAGACAAAGTTAACTACTACGTACATGACCTCCTCATGTTGACAAAGCTTAAACCTAAAGCCTGGATTTGGTCTACTGTTAGATAAACATTTAGACAGACTGAGAGAAATCCACATAGCAGGGAATCATAAAATGGATTTTTGCAATTACTTGTGGAACTCCTTTATGGAATCTCACGTTCAACGGTTGCCATGGTTGCCACGTTCGCCAACTCATCGCGCATCGTTACATGATTCTATTCAACGAATCATCATTTGAGCGGCAAATTCAAACTCCGGAAAATCCGGACAAATACACAGTCATAGCTACATGTATTATATTGAGCCAGTTAAAGAAGATCCACAAATATTCATTGACAAGTAGTAACAGTACATGTATCACGTTGAAAAATCATCGAAGCGTTAATTATTCCCCCAATCGAAGATTAGGAAATATCCGAGTAAATACATGACGAAGTTTACTGGCCCACACATTCACCAATTAGCAAATGACGTACATGTATACCCAGGCAGACATTTCGCAGTAATCCGCGACAATTCATTGACACACAGACGATTACATGTATACCTACATGTATGATTAACACACATGTGTGCGTTTTCACAACTATTATCCGTCAATTTGGTATAATTGGCGAAAGATCCAAATACTGAACTTGAAAACCCATGGGAAATGACGGGAGGAAGGAATCAGCCCAGGAGGCATAATGACCGGCCATATTATTATTAAAAAGGATACCTGGTTTTCCTGGAAGGGTACGAAATAATCTTGCGAAACAGTGGAGGAGGAAAACCAGGAGGCGATGAATAATCAACATCATCATCCTATGGACAAACAACAAACATTATGAAGTCGTGCTACGATCTGCCATTGGCTACATCCGGGGGTTTTACTTCCCCTCGATGGCCAAAGAGTATAAAAAGACAGTGGTGTCTTACCCAAGCTACAAGAAACCAGTTCTGATAGCGAGCTTATCGTCAGATTTAATTTCAACGTCTTATTGAGCCGAATCCAAGAAAAGCTGCGAGATGAAATTCCTGACCATTTGCGCTGCGCTACTTTGCTTAACTGCAGTCGTAAGTATAGCAACTTAAGTCGATTACTTAGTCCACCCTGACCTCAACTCTTTATTATCGTCCAGCATGCATTTAATTTTTTTTATTCTTATGCATGCAACATCAAGCGACAATAGCTAAATTCACAAATTGACTGTTTTGTACATGTACATAATTCTTCAAGGCTACAATGATCATGGTTCCCACAGCTTTAGCAACAAAGTCCCCTGACTTTCCCAGGTTAAGTTTTAAATTTCCCCTGACCTTTAGTTTTCCCATCGACCAATAATTATTGAATTTGAATGATAAAGGAATTCACACAACATCAAAGTATTGATGCACTTTTTTAATTTTAATTTTTGTGTCGTAATCCCTAGATGATATACCTACTCGAATGAAATTATAATTAAAAGTTAGGAAATCCTTGACTTTATGAAACATTTTCAAAATTTCCTAGCCAGTTACAGATCCCCTGACTTTCCCAGGTTTCCCAGGTTCAGTGGGAACCCTGAATGACCCTTGTCAATGTTTTAATAATGCAGCCTAACAATGACGCTCATTATTAAAGAACATTGGGAATTGGAATATCTGTTTCTCAGTGATTTTGGATTTTGCATTGAGATGGCGAGGCATTCATCGCCTTCATTGTGCAGACTGACCAAAACGTGACCACGTCCAAATGAAAACAATGAGATAAAACCAGAATATTCTTCTGGCATTTATATTTCAACAACTTTATACTGTTGCCACCCTGTATCGCTGTCCAGACTGCCATGGGCAGCGATGGTTTCACTGGAAACCATGACAACTAGTTGCGATGCCATAGCGCTCCTGGACACGTCAGGAATGTGATGATCATCAGCAACAGTCGTCAATGCACCGTCATTAAGTTATTCATACAGTATGTAGGGCATTGCAAACGACAAAAAACGATGAAAATATGACCATCCTAAAAGGTACATGTCAGGTAGCGCTTGACCTCAACTGTCTGTCCTACCGTCACTACATCGATACATGGAGTGACCTGCAGGGGCCTTGGTCGACCTGCATTTTCCATACCATCTCCCCACATATCATTTTTGCATATTTTTTCTGAAATTTCAACATCTTCTTTTCTTTTGCTGACAGGTTTTGGCCGATTTGGATGAGAACCGTCCCTGCGACACCGACAATAACTGCGCATACGACGAATGCTGCGTTCTGTCCTTACTCGGAGACATCAAAGTGTAAGTGTAATTTGACAAACAACTTTTAATTTTTAGTTGTTATTATACAAATGTTAGTGAGGCCTTTACCCCCGCTCACTGTTCTTATTAATTGCAAACTTCTTGTCCATTCAGATGTCGGGAAATGGGAGATGACCACGGGGATCTTTGCGGAGGTCACTACTTCTGCCCACAATGCGGCAAGACCTACCTAGACTGCGTCGCTGTACCCCAGGTAGATATTTGTAAAAACATGGGCTAAAAATAGTTTCGCATTTTTTTTACTTTACTGACTCTCACTTTTTTGCTTTCAGGGTAACGACTTGCACGGATGCGCTCACCCAGCCAACGGTACCTGTGTAGACCAAAGACGGCGACCAAGACCCTAAACTGCTGATTTTTTTAACGTTATCACCATGCACTTATTTTGTAAAAATAAAACAAGTTTTTTTTAAACATTTCTTATGGTGCCTGATTTTTTTTATCCCGTTTTTTATGGCGCGAACGAGCTTTATAAAGCAAAATACTGCGTGCGAATCCAAGATGGGTTTAAAAATGTAAGCTTTTTTAAACTTGTTCATAACTCCTTACAGATAAAACCTACGACTAATTAAAAATTGTTTGGCGCAGTTTATCGGGCAATTTAGAACTGAAGTTGCCTCTCAGGTTTTACACGACATGCACAGTGTATCACGAAACATTGTAATACAATAAATTATTTTTTCACTCTGTTGTACAATTTGTTATATAAAACGTTTTGTTATACTGTAGAATATAACGCAGCTTTAAAACTTTCAAATATGCCCCATGCAAAAAAAATTACATGTAATTTCGATATTTTTTGCTTTGACAGATTATACCAACCGCTAAATGTACAGTATTCTCCTCCATGTAGAAATACTCATTCGCTAGCGTCCCAAATGTTTTTTAACGTTACAAATTCCGCCGTTTATTAAAAAAAATACAGATGACAAATCAAAAGATCAATGCAAGGTTAATTTTTCGCATCACATGCAGATGTTGTATTTCTGGCAACTTACTGTAAATACATGGCAGCAGTTATCACTTTAAAAGCTCATTTGGCCCTTGCGAACGATTCATGCTACATGTACATGAGAAAAAAATAAATTCAGTGGTTATTATAATTTATCAAGGCAAAAACATCAAAGTTTTTTGCGTGGTGGGCCTTAGGAACTTATTCAGTGGTAACAGTGGTAAAACAACTAATGTAGGGTCCTGTCATCATGATGCCAGAATAACTTAAAGGCAATTGTACGTGATGACGTCACACCGAGAGAGGTGGAATACCCATTTTTCATGAGAGGCATTATATTTCAGTTTTTGTTTCAATAATTTATTACGAATATTTCATCGCAATTCGCCTTGACCTAGTCTGGGGATTTTGACATTGGGCAGCCCCATGAAGCCAGGTTATTAAGTCCCCCTCCCTTTTCCCCTAACTGCATTTTTATATCGCGGGTATTAATCTGCAGCCAGAAATTTACGAATTTAAAACTGGTTATTTTTATACCGAAGAGCCTTTACCGGTTTCACCGATACAAGTAATTTCGAAAATTTCGAATTTACTCTGAATTGGTTTTCGTGGGAAATTCATGAGGTGACTGTGAAATGCAAACGGATCTAAAGTGGCGATTTTAATAGAACTACTGTCACCAGTTTCTGACATCTAAATAAAAGGTCCGTCTACGTCGTTGGAATTTTTAATTGAGTTTTTCTTAGGCAGTTTTCGTTAAATGCCAATGGCTACCTTAGACAGCTAAATTAAAGACGACCTTGGCGCGATAGAACGTTCGTTTGAAAATTTTGGTTTTCCTGCCTTCGATTTATGCAAGTCGTCCAGCACTATCATTTACGGCTTGCCCATTTATCATGCATTATTTATAAGTGGAGTTAAATCGAACGCCGAAATAAATTACTGGAAATAACCCGCTATTTGTAATCAGAAACCAGCCTGGTCTTGGATTTCTGGAACTTAAAATTAAACATACATGTACATGTACTGTACACTGTATCTTGTACATTTTGAACAGGTGATCAGGTGTCGGTTTATCAGCAAAGAGCATTCAATAGTAAAATTAAAGTTAAATTTAAATGTACTGTACATGTAAATCATTGATCCAATGCTCATTACAGTAAGGTCGTAGTAACTAAAAAAATACAGACTCACAAAATAAATACAGTATACATGTACATGTAAGTACATGTATCGAGAGTTTCAGAAGTCTTGGTCACAAATGAAATGCGTAGTAGTTCTCATGAAAACAAGCATACAGTAAATGTCCAAAATAACATAGGTCTGAAAACTACCAGTTTCCGAGATGCAGGGATTTTTCCCTTAAATCAACAACGTAGTGAAACATGCATTGACTAATAGCCAATGGTTAGAATTTTATCCAAATGGAATGGGTTGCAGTACTCATAAAAACAAAGAAAAAAAGAAAAATTCCTCCATTAACCTACCGACTCGTTTCAGAGATACATGTACAGTTACCTGATCCCAAGAACTCACATGCAGGGACATTTTTGTTTGTTATGTGAGTACTATCACCTTTTTTCATTTGGAATAAATGCCTGACCATAAACAGATGGCTAATGCATGTGTTTACCCTGTATAGCGCGATCCCAAAGTTGTTGATGGTTTCTCCACTGAAAATTATTGAACGCTGTCCAGGTCTAACGACAACCCTGTATCAGAAATTGGAAGATTTGGAACAAATGACACTAATCGTATTGCAAACGTGCTCTTTGACCTTCTACATCCAACCCAAATTTTAGTCCAACTTTGATAACGTTTTGTCCTAATTAAACTGTTATTAACGAGTTTGCTCTAATTATTCGAAATTGGGCGCAATCGGAGACAGTTCTTCTAGACTAGTGAATGTACATTACATGCACATGTGAAATAATTATTAAATCGTAGCACATCTCAAAAGAGAGCAACTTTGTGACTTTCCATTCTGCTGTTTTTCCATCTCATAACTCCAGCCATAAAACTACCCATTTTGTTACTATCATTATTAGAGGCGATTGGGTTGAAATTATGACCCGCCACAAAAAAACCCAACATTTGTTTTCAACACTCGGTCTGTTTTTTACAATTTCAAGGTTGTTTCTGATTTTAATTCGGTTAATTAGCATTAAAACAATGTGTGCTGATCTCGTTGACCTTTTGTGCGAAAAATTAATCGGGTGGACATCCCGAAACTGGAAAACCAATTCTTTTCTCCCACATTTTTTCATTGTCACGTGGCCCTCTATCGGATCCACTTCCGGTTCCTCACAGGAAGCACTGCTAACCCTTCATTCACCATGAGCAGTGATCAAGTATTAATCGATAATATTAATTACCATAAGCCTGCCCACGTCAGGTGTATCCTTCGTTCATGGGGAAAATTTCGCGCTTGAGCAACGTTTTAAGTTTGTTTACAAAAAACCCTGGTACAGGTACATAGTTATTCACCTATGGCGGAAACCTGAAATTTCACTAATATTGTGCAAAAAAAATGTATACCCTTCGCACAAAGCGATAACAGGGTTGGCGTTAATGCCCTACATCGAGAAAGCCACCTAAACCGTTATCAAACTCCATTATAAATTCAAATGGTTAAAAGTTGAATCTATTATTTTTCATGAGTTATGGAGTTGAATGATGGACTGTCATCGAACTAGCACTGCATGTGCTAAAAAGTTGTGAAAACGCCATTCGAAATAAAAAAATCAACTCATGATTACATTTTAGTAAACAGTACTGATCAAGATTTTAATAAAAAATTCGCTACTTTTGAAGATCATAAGTTAATTTCATAAAGAAGACAGTATCATACATGTTTCCGTCTTCAATAAAATTTAAGAAGGTCGATGCTTCTCACGCAAAACACACATTAAGTGCTAGTAATTTATTTTAATTAGTGGTTACGCTTATTAAAAACAATGGAAGGTTGAGAAGCATTATCAAAGTTACTTTGCGAAAAAAAATACTTATTGCAGTTTAAAAACGAACACCTAGAAAATCGATTAAAACTGAAGACTAGCTAGGCTTAATTTCAAACATGAACATTTCGAAACGTCATTTTTATGACTTTTGATGGTATCTAATTAAGCTCATATGAACATGATCAATTTTTGTACCACCCTTCTATCCCGACCAGGCTACCTCCAAATGATTTACAGTAATAACCGTAAGCATTTCGGCAGTCTTTTAATTTTTAAAGTAGAACGTTGACCTTATTTTCGTGAAATTAATATGAATTTACCACCAAGGTTTTTCTAGTTTGTATTGGTTTCTAGCCAGTAGGGAGAAAGTTAATTATTGATAAGCTGACAGAAAAGTAGGAGCGGGACAAATATGCACGCAACTATGAATATTGGACAAATAAAAGACATTAAGAAAACACAGCAACACGTGATAACAATTGAACTTGACCAAGAAAGTTACATTTTTCTACTTCTAATGACTGGTACGGTTTAAGAAGAATGATAGGCGAGTCCATGGCTGTGTTTTGCAATGCCGTATACGCTTTAAACAACCCATTTTTCTAGAATAGACCACCTATTGAAAACCTTGACAGCAATAAACCAAGTAAAATACTGAAACCATCTTGAATTGGATTAAATTGGATACATTTTTACAGAACATATAATGTCCCCAAACGATGACTACCTGATACATACATGTACGTTCTTAATAACTATAGAGTTCCAATTCGCAGGAAAAATGAGCAAGCAATAGTTTAGAAGAGAGAACAATCATTTTGAATAGTGAATTGTAAATATCCCATTATTCTGCATTATTTCTGCATTACTCTCTGATCCTTGCCCAAATCAAGATGGCGTCACCTGATACCAAAGCTGGACGCCAAAGAAGTGCATATTTATGTCATTGAATCTGCGCATAGCATAATGTGGCCCAAGGACTGCAGTGGTCAGCTCTCAAGGTATGACCGGAAGCCAAGAATACCGTTCGCCAATGAAGCATTGGAATCTGATATGAGAATTAAATGCCAAAAAACACGAACGCTGTGAAAAAAATGGGATTCTGGGGGTCAACAACGAACATATGGTCGAGTAATGCTAAGGGAAACGTTGGGAAAAACATATGGAGGTGGACGACATATTTTGGCATAGAATTCTGCAGGGTAAAAAAAAACTCGACATATTCTTGCTACCTTGAATAACACGTACTGAATGCCCGGATGTGTGGATAAGGGAAGTCCGAATTCACCGACAATCCTATTGGTGGCAATGGTAGGTGCATGAGCCGTAATAACCCCTGACCCACCCACAGAAAGCAACCCAGGGCCACTATATATAGCAGGTACCAGTGGCCGAACAGAAGACCACTGGTTCTAAAGGCAGCGAGCCAATAAGGATAACAACACGCTGGGGAAAATCCCTAGAAAATGAATTTTCTCAGCTGGTCAGCTGTGCTGGTCATCGCATTTGTCACCTTGGTAAGTCTGCTCTCGATTTCATTTGCTGTTGCTAAAATGGTCAGCATCGTTCTGGCCAAAGATTTGGAGACTGAAGTAAAGCCTATAGGGGCGAAGCACACGTCTAGGGGTTAAGCATGGCCTAACGTCATGGGTTACAATATTCTTGATCTTAATGAAGTGCAATTTCCGGGTTTCTGATAACCACTCGAAATACTTATTTCCTTACGCAAAAGGTTTAATGCAAAACCAGTGTGAGCAAATCTACTGATGAACTTCCTCACAACTGATTTTACGACTTGTATTAAATTTATACACCGTTGATTCATAAAGGGGAAAAAAACAGTGACAACATTGCAGGAAAACTTTCAATTGTGAAATTAGGATATACCAAAAATGCTTTTCAGCAGCATGCAGTCATCTATTGTGCACCAATATTGCGTTGAAATAATGCGAAGTTCGAGAGGAAATGTGTATTTTTAGTTGTGCTTGCTTAAAAATGCAACACTTTCACAACAATTTAAATGGGGATTTTGATGAAATCATTTTTGTTATAGATTTGAAATAGGCTTAATCAATGTTTGTGAAACAAGTTGCTGCATGGCAATGTCAACTTAATAGCGCAATAATTAATATAAGTAAGCAACATGTTTCAAAAAAGTCTCGTAGAAAAGTCAATATCTATTACTAGTCAACACATTATTTTTGGATTGATTTAACGGGCATAATTTAAAACTATCATAATATGCATATAATACTTTTGTAATTAATTAACTCCAAGTTAATTAAGTAGCCTATTCAAGAAACATTGCGCGCCATTTTGTTTTCTCGAAAATTTATGCATGTACAGTATCTACAAAATATAAAAAATCTAATTGACTGCACAGTAAATAACTGTTTTACTTCAAGCAATAAAATTAATCTAAATGGAATAAATAAACAAACTCGGTAAGTAAACAAGGTTTTGGAGAGAAAAAATGCCTAGTTGAAATTTCAGAAACATGTTCCATTTAGCATAACTGAAAACGCTTACTCATTGAAGAAAAATGTCCGATTATGTTAATTTATCGTTTAGGTGAATGGCGATTACGACTGGCACCCCTGCAACACTAATTACGATTGTGAATACGACGAATGTTGCATAGAAGACAGATTCTCTTCAGATGGTCACAAAATGTAAGGACTGAGAACAACTTCGTTTCAAAAGCAGTTCCACTTGGATGTAGCATGTGCTTCCAGTTAAATGTTAAACGACAAATATGGATGACCCTTCACATGAATGCATGATAAAAATGGAGGGGGTAGCTGCTCCCCAACTAGGTTTTCTAAGAGGCCAAAAGTAAACGAAAAGATTTGTCCTCGTCACGCTCCCCAAAATGTGTTTTATCCTTTTTTCAATGTCCTGCAGCTCGAACGACTTTCAAAATCGTGTATCATTTCGTCCTTGTTTTCGCCTATATTGTCAAGTACAAAATGAAATGCTGAAAAGTCGTGCTGGAGTGAAACCATTGAAAATCACTTTTAATTCATTACCCACACGGCTACCGGCCTGAAACAAAAGGTGACTGGTGATTAGACCTAATTGGGTAGGCAGTCACGTAGGTTTCTCAAGGAGAAATCAATAAAAAAGGTAACTGGGAAGTAAGATTACTGTAGGGTGACCAGCATACGCGATTGCTACACAAATTATGGCAGCGGAAAAGTGAATGTTGCGAGCCATTTCCATCTTCATTGTTTATCGAAAAATCAAACGACGTACATGTAGTTAAAAACCACTGCGATCTCATAGACTACATTTCACCGCAAAAATTTGAGTCCAAGGTCTTCAAACTACACCTTAGCTAATATCAACAACGTTTTCATTTTTGAAAAATTTGGGGGTTGCCCCCAATACTTCGATTTATAAAGGGAGCTCTTCAACTGCAAAAAATCTCAATCGAAATATTGAAATAATTTTAAGCATAATTTTAAGCAGAGCGAACATAGGATTCCCCCAGGGATGACATTTTCTATTTCCCTGACTTTTGCTGGTTTTAAAAAAAATCCCTGACCACCCTGGCCATTAAAAATTCGAAAATATGACATGCCTATGTTAGGAATGCTATGTTTATTGCTTATTATATATAAACTGAAGATGGACCACAAATGTTCACAAGGAAACAGCAAATTTCGATTTGATTTCTTAATTTCATTTATAAAATTGCTTGTCGTCTATTGATTTTTGTGCTAGCCAATAACTAACAATGCTAAATGTCTTATTGATTTGTTTAATTTCCCTGCCTTTTTAAAAGTAAGTTAATTTTCCCTGACTTTTCCATACCGTTTCAATTTCCCTGATGTTTCCAGGAATTCTAGGTCTGGCGGAACCTGGAACAGTTAAATTATTCATTTTTTTCAATATTTTCCCAAATGACAAATTTTACAACAAATGAATGTAAAAATATAACTCATCTGTTATTCAGCAGTAATGTTTTTCATTTCAAAATGTACAATTTCGGAAAATTTAACATTGAAGAATTCAACTCTCAAAGACTCGCAATCCAGGGGTAATTCCAGGATTTCCAAGACGAGCCCAAAGTCCTGGTGCAACAACCTAAGTTAAAAATAATCCCCAAGTATTTTCTTCGCTATGCGTACATATATCTAATTTGAAATTCGCACTTTTCATCAAGAACAGTAGTGTCATTGCCATTGTTCGTAACGTTCCGCTAATTGTTGTTCATAGATGTCGTGACCGAGGCGACGACCCCGGCGACCTTTGTGGGGGTCAATTCTACTGCGACTGCGAAAGGGGATACATATGTATGCCGCATCCACCGGTAAGTACCGGAATTAACCCATCGTCGATCTGGGATTAAAACAGATTATTGACCTGTTTTCATAAAACAGAGTCTAGGGTTAACAACATTATACTTGTATGGAATTTATGCCTTTCTCACATTCAATGTTTTAATATTCATTCTGTTTTGGGGTTTTATTGCAGGAGCGTCGTGACAGTCCATGGCTTCGAGCTTCCAATGGCTCCTGCAGGTACAATTTCGAATACTTCCGTAGCCGCACCGGAAGTTACGCTCGTCGCGTTCCCCTGCGACGTACCTACGCCTACAACCGCGACTGGGACGACATCGACGACTTCTTCGACGACAGCCACGACTTCGACGACAGCTTCGACGATGACAAGAGACGTCGATAGAGGCTATCGAACATCATTCGCACAAATTGTATAAATGGGATTTTTTTAAATTATAAATAAGCACGGAAGCGCACCCTGGTGGTTGTCGCGGGGTTTTCGTTTTTTCTTTCAATATAGCCAGTCGCACATGTGTATCGTGGGTGCAGAAGTTTAAAATCTGGATATGCAAAACCCCACCAAATCCAAATTTTCGCTTACGCCATTAACGCTCAACAGAATATTCGTTTACTCAATAGTACCAGTCTCTTTCTTGTACCATTCCCACTGGGTTCTTATAGATACATGTTTTATCACAACTTTTTTTCGTGTAATTAATGGACGTCCCTTCGTCAAAACTGAGTGTTATTTATGATCGATCGGCAGCAATACACTGTATGTTCAGTTTTCTATCATGGCAAATTTTGCTTTGCAACAATGACAAGAGCGTATTACAATTGGTCACGTCGTCACACTTTTGCAATTAAACAACATCATGCAGTATATGTAAATGATTCTAATTTAATAAAAATTCCATAGTTTTTACTTATTTGTTGACTGAGTTCTTTCACCAATATTTAGCTAACTGGAATCTCTGCTTTATCGAGCGATGGAATAGTCCATCGATGACGAATTGGCGAAATTAACCTAATTCATGTTCATTTTATAATGAATGCAGCCTATGCAGATACGAAGTAAGCGAGAAAGTGGCTCTGAGCAAGGCTAATATTGCAATGTTAAGCCAACGATGACTTGACATTTGCTGAGTTGTCCAACATGTGCAATTTAAATTAATAGCACGTCGTCACGGTCACTTTCCAACAATTGACACGTGAGACTATTGGTCTTGACCATGAGATGAACTGGCTCTACAGACGCAGACAGCAGTTAATGCGATAGAAATCTATGCCTAATGTCCGGTTGCATTGGTTAACCCATTAACGATTTTTAATGAGCAGCCCCATATTTATTAAAAATATTTTCAAAACACATTAACGAATACTTGTATAACCACACATTTTTTAAACAATTTTTTTTGAAATCATTATGTAGCACTATAGGGAAATCAGGTAGGGTGACTAAAGGTTTGAGCTTCATGCTTGGGAGGATGTTTTCCTAGCATTGCATATTGCCTAACAGACATGTACAGGGTGTCCATAAATTACTAGATAAACAGTTCTTGAATTTTACATCGGAATGCAGCACAAGGCATGAGAAGACCTAAATTACCGAGTTGATTCAATTCAATCAATTCAATGCAGATTCATTATATTAGTCTAATAAAACTTGGAGTTTTTAAACTATATTCATGTATGTTTGTGCATTAGCTGTGATCATACAGTATGTTGAAGGAAGAACGTCCATTTACAGTATATGGTTTGGAATTGGGAAAGATAAGCATTTGCTAAAAAAGTAAATAGCTAATTGGGCAAAATTCTAAATTATACTGAGTGGAGTAAATTGTTCTTTCATCGTCAAATGCTCAGGGTAAATGCGCTAGATGTACAGTATCTAATGCAAGATTCAAATCAGGAATTCTTTAGCAGCATTAGACGTATCCTTGTTAGGCAATGAATCCGGAAAAATTAAAAACAGTGGAAGTTTCCAGGAATTAAAGAAATTAAAAACAATGAGAAAATTAAGCAGTAGAGTAATCAAGCGTTTCCAAAATCGTCAATTATACCAAATAAATTGAATTAGATAAAATCATATTACGAGGAAATAACCTTGAATTATTATCTTGGAAACAGCAGCAAGGAGTGACTCATTCAAAGCCATAGGGCGTGGTCAGATACATGTATTTGGGAACCCCGAATTGCGTCTGATCCAATTTATGGGGCCTCGAAAGAGGAGAAATGCTCCAAAGAAAAAATAATTAATCATTACATGTTTTGTTATCTAATACACGGCTTCCGAAGCAATAAACTGGGCCAATTGTCAAAATTGTATACTGCTGCATGGGAAATTCAGGGCTTTTACCAACGATTCTAAAATGTAAACTTCGCCATAAATGACGTACACTGCGAATATAATTACGAAAAACTATATAGGCGTAGAACGACAAAACTTTAATTATACTCATTGTTGAATCACTGCTATATTTCATTGCGCAATTCAACAATTGCATGCAAAATCCCCTCATTAAAACATGTTAAAATGTGTTTCTCCAGCACAATGATAATGATGAGAAGTTTTAGAATGATTGACAAAATAATGGTACAAAAGGGCCACACCATGTAAAATAAATTAGTTGTTGCTTAGCAAAAGCATTTTGAATTTTAATTAAATGCGTGTTTTCGAAGTGTGCCTAGAAACGACCGGCATTTTGCAATAAAATTGTAATCTAATACCATGATTTTTAACATATACCGAGAGGAAAATAACTTAAAAAATATCCCAAATAAGTACAAACCTACAGATCATAAACAGAAATTATAGCTCTCAAATTGTGACAAATTGCCAACAAAAACAAATCAAATTTAGCTGTTTAATTAAAAACCTCCGTTGAATTTGACCTACCAAGCAGTGCTTTGCAAAGCATGCCTCAAACGATATACTGTATGTATAACCAATGAAGGCAACCTCTAGGTTGAAGCGCTTTAGAATAACACATGCATTAAGTATTCAATGACGAGAAGGTATAAGAACCGCAGAAAATAACAGCATGAAAATAAATAGAAAACGAACAAAATCCCAACCAGCTAGTGAGCGGGAATGTAGGTTTTCATTTCCAATACAAAAAAACATGCTCGAGCTTCTCTGTAAGCATTATACATGTACAATTATGAATTGGAATAATGCAGATTTCACGTTTAACGTTCCATAGCCTACAACTACCGTTTGACTGTGTAAGGACCTGACAGGAGAACGATGCACATTTTGTTCACTGATGGACAGCAGAGGATTTACGTCTTAATTAATAGCATGCTTGGCTTCAAAATTAAAGTAGCCTAATTAACCGCTGAAATACCACTTGAATGATAAGCTCCTGTCGACCAAGACTTAATCACAAATTGCGGAGAGTAGCCAGTGGTCATTTAAACATTATCGAAAACTCGATTTCGTTGCTTCGCTTTAAATAAACAAACCATAACCAATGGTTTTTTCAAATGTGCAACACGGGCTATGTAAACATCAGACCTGGTTATCAGACAAGAGTAAATAGCAATTTTTGGAGGAAATTACCTATAAGAATACTTGGAATATATATTTTTTGACAAAAACGCCTTATGAACAATGCTGACGACTACAATATTCCGATTTGCAAATTTAGTTTAATTTTGTATGTTATAAAAAACAACATTAGAAAATGGACCATTAGCATTTGCGGCAGGGCGTCCACCTTTAAAACATTTTAGTAGGATTGATTGTGTACATGTATACGTATAGTCTAGCAGTGTGTTTTTCTTTGAAGTCGATTTGATTTTCAATTTGTTACCTCTTATCTAACCTGCAGGTATTTAATGCAAGTATGACAATAAAATTACTTCGGTAAGAATATTGTAGGGAAGTAGGAAAGTATCGTTAGGAATCCAACGCAATGTAATACATAGCTAGAAATAGCACAGACTTGAACCAGAAATCAATTTATATAACCCCATGAGGCGAAACCTGTACTCAATTTAATCTTTTAAAACTCTTATGTATGCAGGTACAATATAATGCGCATAGAAAACGCAATCTTTGATATTTCAAAGAAAAAAATCTTTTGTGATTTGGAAACCTGTCTTTTCTGCTATTAAGTTACGTTCCATTGATCGTTTCATATTAGAATTTTTACCATTCGCCAAGGCAAAGACCCTTAAGAATTATTAATTGCTCACAAACGGACCAAATATTTGGTCATTTAGCCCATAAGTGCTTTTGCTCGCGATTATAGCTTCTGGTATTGAAAACTGCTTTCAATCTCGTAAGTCCAGCAAGCAATGTCGTTTCTTTTAGAGTCAATCGCTTGCGTTGCTTAAGTAGCACACTTGACAGCGTTATTAGCCTTGGCAAAACAATGTTTGTCCCCATCATACGAACGGAAAACCTACAAATATAGCACCAATATACATGTACAAGTATATACATGTATATACAATATTAGAAATACGAGTGAAAGTGTCTTATACAACGAACCAATTGTGGCACATCTTTTTCGTGACAATATTCAATGGAGCGAAATCCATTACGTTTTTAATATATAAATGCACCCCACTGAGAATAATTTTCGTGTGACGTGTGTTTCTTGAAGAGAAATTAGTGTAATGATGCAGTCCTCCATTTTGGCATCATACCTGCCATTTGGCCATCTATTAAGCAATTTAAGTGCGCAGATTTCCCCAATGTCATTTGCATCATGCTGCCACATTGTCTGGCTCAGTGACATTTATGGGGACTTTGGGGACTTTTCCTTGGCACGACATCTTTGAGGCTCGTCATTGGAGATTTTAGGGTCACGTGGGGGCGAGATTCGCTAACGTCTTAGGCCGTTGAATTAAGTCTTGCTTTATACATTTACACCGAGTCATTGTCTACGAATGCATGTACTGGTGCGGATAAACCCAAATACTTAACAGGATTTGATTCGTGCTGTATAACCCAAGAGCTTCGAACGTTTGGCACACATTTCATTTAAAGGTAGGTAAATCCTTCAAAGGCATCCGTCCCATAGTCATCATATGAGATTGCCATTTTTATAGCGTGGTAGGCTATTTGGGTTCGATGGAAAATGCAATGTCATTACACGTCCCCCATTGATACTGGAGTATTAACAGGACATCGGATACAATACTCGGATACGACTCTCTATTCTTCGCACTATGCATTATATAGGATTGTTTATGATATCCCAACTGAAATGTTCGAATTTCTTCTGACAAGGGTGAGATTGGCAAATGAATTGAGTTCAATTTGATAATATAATGATGTAGATATTTAAAGGGGATCCAAATTGATTACAATTTCACATAAATGCATATAGCTTTAACTTACAGTGAAACTTCCATTCTCCGCCAGGGGTCGGGACCGACGGTATGGCGGATATTCGAGTAGATGGGTAACGGAATACATAAATGTATACACATAACTATACACGTATACATTGAGTTGTTAAAAATGTCAGTATCTGTTGTTCTAGAACACTTTTAGTGCTCTACATGAACAGTACATGTAATAGTTGTGGTATCTGCTCTGTATGAGTGCCTGATATATAAAACTTTAATTTTGTGTCTCAATAAGTAGTTCTTGGTGGCTGTGTCGGTTAACAGAAAATAATGGTTAAACGAGTGTTTGATAATCGAAGTTTCACTGTATTATCTTTTCTAAATAGTATTTTCCCTCTTCCTAATTATGAAATTTTAATACAAAAATACAAGGGATCCCATTCCAGTATTTGTATAAAAACATGTTAAGAACATCGACACGTTTAAAACAAAGGTACTGAGTTGAATTGAATTGAATCTTCAAAAGTAAACTCTTCGAAAATTTGTACATGTATATCAGACATACATGTACGAGGCACATTCATTAATTCATTACGACACCACGCATCGTTAGTTACTCGGAACTTCAGTGCACTGCAATTCTATATCGTCGATTCACTATAACGTTACCGGCATTTAATGATGAAGGCGTTGCTAATCATGGTCCCAGTTCTGTCTTGTGCACATACAGCACAAGTACATGTACAGTGTTCAGTATATTTAGGCAGAAGTGCTATCACATTCTGTATGAAGCAGGACACTTCACTGCCATCCAAATCACAGCATACATTTGATCTGCTCCAGAGTGCAATCGATTTCATGCAGATTTTTCTTCTTCAGAACCACCGAGGGCGTCAATATGGGGATTATCTTTTGCAAGACGGTCCATTGTGGCAGCAACGCAGTGACACCGATGGGGAACAACTTGGACAGGTCAATCTTCAACTGTGATGATGGAGTGGCTTCTGGAGCAAGCACTCCAATCTGCGTCGTCTACACTTCCGCTTTCTGCACTCGGGTCCTAAGGCTGGCTTCCTGTTACAAGGAGAATCCATTGCCAGCCGCAGGCCCAGGAAGGTGTTCGGAGCTCAACAACTGCACCCTCGATTACACGAAAAACATTGACACAGGGTCACAATGGTTATCTAAATCGCCATTGGCGACATACAGCAAGTCAAACAATAATTCTTCGGAATCTCCCTACCCCACCGACATAGGTGACGTGGCCACTTCCGCTGCCATCACCTTCCCATCCTCCCTCAACCTGCTGTCGAACTCGTACTCAGAGGTCGAGAGGTTGAGCAACTCCAGTTTTGAGCACACTTACTCCCACGCGCATAATTTACCAGGTATATTGAACCTGTGCGAGGACATGGGTCTCGAAAAAAACATGTCCTACCAACAGTTCAGGACAGAAAAAGCCAATGATCCATTGGCCAATGTGCCCTTGTATCCGACAAAGTCTGACGAAGATTCCACACGTATTACGATCAGTGCCAAGGACTTTGATGCCCCAACCAATGAAGAAACCAATAACGGTTCTTATGAAAAATCACCAAAACCACAGCAACAAGAAAGGGCTCGTGATCGCCCTGTAGGTAACCGAAGGCGAAATACCAGGGGCAAACGCAACATCACCAAAATTCAACTCGTTATAAACGACACCAAATTTACAATTTACAAAATGAAATTAGCGGAGGATGAACACACCAGTGAAGAAGAATGGAATATGCATCCAGAGGCTGGCCAAAGTAATTCTGATAAAGGTAAGTTTGGCTGCCTTGAAATTAGTTCATATTTATTACTTGCCCGTAGGGCCATAAGAGGTCTAAGGTAATTTGACGGCAATGATTGGCTGTCTAGACGTACCTAACGATACTGACGCTATGCCCATTAGGGCCGTTCAAACTACAAAGGAAAATTGGATTAACATGTCCTTCGCTCGCACTTAGTTTATGTTTTGAAATTCCTCAACATATCCGCCTTATTTCAATATTAAAATAGCACCACCCAAGGCCCTTAAAGCCCACTTGGAGGCAATCAATACATGCTTAGGTGTACAAATGGTTTGCTATCGCGCCGGGGTACAAAATGAAATTGATATGTTGAATAATGTGTTTATCAATATTGCTTCCAATATAGGATTGAAAAGTCTGTATCAAGTACGTTCTCATAAAGGCTAGGTTTCTATTTTGAGACTAGAATCTTGCTCTCAAAAAATCCTTCTAATGAGGCGCAACCACTACCAACACTCGTGTGTGTTTGGTTTGCCGCCTTCCAGGGGCAGCTCTTTATCAAATCAGCTTATGGATCCCGTCTTATGAAATATGGGTGTAGGATTTATGAACCTCTTTAAGCCAACATCAGAGTATATCCAATGCTCAATATGGCTTAAGATATTGATCCATTGCTCTAGGTGGCAATATCGAAACGCAATATAGGGGCGTGAAAGAAAATGTATGATTTTACAGTATTTTCAAGATGGCAAAAAATGTCCTACTGGAATTAAACATGCATGTCAACAGGTCCAAACTAAGATAAAAATATATTTTCTTCGTTCCATTTAATTCTAATTTCGTAATAACACAGCTCGGCACCACCTTCTCCAGTAAGTTGAATGCTATTACACCTACGGCACAGTAACTTGATTACATTTTTGTCGAACCGCCTGAACAGAAATTGAACTATTCACTCACAACTTTTATAGATCAATAATTCTTCAACATTCTCAAAACGTCACTGACATTTCCATCGATTTCCTGGAAAAATCAAGCCTTGCAATGTTTTATGGAAAACCGAAATGTTTCTATACTGTAGTACGTATTAGTGCTCAATTTCGCTCTGCCCTATATCGGCATTATATAGCCAATATATACATGTAGCTGGAATTCTTCAAATAATGAATTAGTATTATTATAACTGTACCTATCGATTGTTTAAGTTATAAATTCTTAATTATTTAAAAATCGTACCTAGAAAATGACTCCTACAATAGCTGCGATAAAATAATCATAAAATTCGCAAAATGAAAAATCCCACGGGCCAGAAAATACATGTTAGGCAAATATATAGTAGGCGAATTGATACATTCCTAAGCTTATATCAAACAAGTAATACAACAAGCTTATATCCACCAGAGGCTAAGTGAAATTTAGAATGCTTATACAGAGGACACACCGACCTTACATCTAGTTTTACAAACTAGATAATGGCGAAAACCGTGTTGATGTGTTACTGTGCGTTTCACACTCGGTAATGGAAAACTAGGAACAGTAACTTTTTCTACAGTGTTGCCAGTACGTGCTTCCAAAATCCACTGCGGTAACCATCAAAGCAGCAAGTCTGATTGCCTATTTAATTACCAACGTGGTAAGTAACACCGTTTATCAACCACGTTTTTCTTTGGTATATCCTCAGTATTAACCTGATACGTACTATAAATTCAATCGGTTTTTGGCTATTCGCAATCGTATTCGGGAGTATTTTCAACGACTAAAAAAAGCATGCAGCAGACCGTAACGCTCATATTTTATTGCCGAGCTCTATCGGCATTTCATAAGATGTCAAATCTATATTGGAAAAGCCAGCATCGCTTCAGAGTCGCTTTATTAATCGTGAAAGATCACAGAACGAGAATATGAAGTGCATTCGCGAGCAACCAAAGTGAAGCGGAATGTAAACACCACGCAGCAACAGTTATTGGGCGAGCGTTAACTCTTCGGGCTCTGCGAATGAGGCCAGTGGGCCGAACCAAAGGGGTTTTCAAACAGACTTTACTGTATATTATTGGGGAAGGTCCATCCGTGGCAGCAACAGGTTCTGGGGAACGCCAAAAGGAAATTTCATCTTTCGGATTGTTTATTTTCACCAACGCCATGGATAATTCATTCGATTCCTATAGCTTGGATCTCGAAGATGGAACCGTTGAATTATTTCTATTTATCGTTACTTTGTGGTGACATATCCACGAAAACAATCATGAATCAACGATGACCAGTCGTTCATCACCTTTAAACTGCCGGTGGCCAAATGCGTGGGTTCTTGAAATATTTACTAGCCAGAAAGATTCAGTTCATACACTAAATCCGGCAACGATGATTAAAATATACCAGGAATAGAGTGATTTCCAAGGAAATACACAAACGTCAAAGTATACTCCATCGCTACCTTATTTAAGGGAGAGTTGCATTAAAGTTTATACATGTATATTCTCAGCATGCAAAGAGCAAAGAACTTCGGAGCATATCACACACAAATATTATGATAATCACTCAATTGCACTATTTCACTTTCTATTTTAGATTTTTGTCAACCCTGTTTATTTTTATTTTTATTAATAAACGAAGTAATTTGTAAAGTAAAAAAACGCCTTTCACTCGTGTACGTCAAATTCAACGAGGTAAATAATAAATTCAATGAGCTATGGTCCAGATAAACGGGAAAAACTCATCATTGAAATGAATGGCGATTTCGATTCGATATTTGTAACGCGAGATATAAATCAATTTTCGATCCCAATCCAATTTATAAGGTAATTTGTATATGGCATTTAATATTCTTCAATGTGAGGTAGTTAACAATAATTGTATATAGTTTGAAAGGTTTTATTTTACTCTTTTGAAATCTCCAGATTATTTGGGTCACCCTATACATGTACAAGGTGTATCTGCATACCCTTTACAAACATTGAGAGCAGATAGAGGTGACATATGGGAACATGTTTCTCCTAATAATAAATGCCCGGAAATGCACCGTTCTCGTGTTATGACCCAGCAAGCACATTAATGGAATGCCAACGGTGTTCATGTTGTTTGTTCATACCATGGGAACATGGAAACATGTTCCAATACGACCACTCTATCTGTCCTCAACGTTTTTAAATGGCAATCCGATACACCCTGTATAATATGCCCCGAAGTGTTTTAGCATTTGGACATGAGCATTAACTTCTCATTGAGCATCAAGCCACTGAACGATTGGGCATGATTGGCGCAGCATGAGTGATCGTAAACTCATCACACCTGGTTAGCATTCTCAGCAATGCCTTCTGAACGTTAATAAATTGTACACCCTAGATGTCTGTGATGCTCAACAATCATCTCTAGATGGACCGCCATGGCCACAACTGATAATGTATAAAACATACCACATTGGAGGTCTATTGAGGTCGGTCCAAAAATCTCCAAAAAAACCCATTCTGAGAGGGATTTTAATGAGTCGCTGGAAGACTCCACTGCAGGATCCTCGGTGCGCAGCTGCGACATTCGTCGGTAGTCGAGACATCGCCGTACGTACATGTACGTCGGTTGAGGCAAGGGGGAAGGAAGTGGGAAAGGAAGTGGCTTCCGTTCTTTTCTGGAGGGCTCCAATGGGGGAGTTCGGCACAGCCTCTTGAATCATTCCGATTGGTCAGCCAGAGACAGAGCTCCCAAAAGACAGGCCGTGGACAAGCGCACAACAAGTGGATCGTAGGAGCAGCGAGGGTGCGTTCCGTCGGATCGGATCCCAACGTGCGTGGATACGACCGACATCCATGTGCAAGTTTGGTGCGTTGGTTCAGGAAGAGAGGAATAAGTGACCCAGGGGTCAAAGGGCGATCAGGAGTCAGGACAGGGTCACCATGGCAGAACAGCCGGGCCAGCCCGAAGAAGGGGCCAAATGCGCCCCGAGCACCTGCCCCAAGCCCGCCCTCAAGGGCTGCCGCCAGCTGTCCACAGATCCAGGACATGTCAACTACTTCGACGTGGAGGGCACGCGATACATCATCACAGGTAAGGACACCCCACATTTTTTAGTTTCCTCGTATGGTGGTGAAATATGATTGAAGCAATTGACTTCTTTGGGGGGAAAAGTGGCCATGCATTCAGAAGACATTTTGAAAAATAAATGTTATAGTGGGATACGGGATCTAGAAATTTAGAAACGCGATCTAAAATTCATCAAGTGTACATCAGAATGAATGACTGTCTTCAATATGTTTTTCGTAACTTTCAATGCGTTATAAAATGCAATAACGTTTTAAAATCCCAATTTGTTCTAAAACTGTCTCTTTTAGTTGTTTGTTGTTAATTCATATCATTAAACGTTTTTCGGGCATTCTAAATTAACTTTGAACTATGAAAGTTAAGGTGGGATATGTGATCTAAAAATTAATTAAATGTACATCAGATTAATACATGCACTGTTCTCAAATGTTTTTCGTGACTTTCAATGCGTTTTTAAATACATTCTAAAATCCGAATTTACACTAAAACTGTATAGTTTTTGCACTATAGTTGTTTGTAGTAATTCATAGCAGTAAACGTTTTGCGGGCGTTCTAAATTGAAATTTGAACAATAATTGTTACATTTGGATATGGTAAATGCGGAAATGCCATCTAAAATTCATGAAATATACATCAGAATACATATACTGCATTAAAATGTCTTCAAAATGTTTTTCGTAACTTTCAACGCGTTTTTAAATACGCTTTAAAATCCGAATTTATTCTAAAACATATTGACTATAATAGTTATTTGTAGTAATTCACAGTGATCTAAAATTTCTGAGATCATGTAGTGTACTCAAATGTCTATAACATGTTTATCATAACTTTTAATGCGTTTTTAAATACGCTTTAAAATCCGAATTTATTCTAAAACATATTTTCTCTAATAGTTGTTTGTAGTAATTCACAGCATTAAACCTTTAGCGGGCATTCTAAATTGAGTACAAGTTACAGTTCGAGATGCTATCTAAAATTCTTGAACTGTGGACATGCGATCTCAAATTCATGAAATGTACATCATGAAATGACGTTGAATACATTTACTGTAATCCAATGTCTTCAAAATGCTTTCGTAAATTTCAATGCGTTTTTACATATGTTCTAAAATTCGAATTTATACTAAAACATTTTGTCTCTTATACAATAGTTGTTTGTTGTAATTCATCGCATTAAACCTTTTTTAAATTGAATTTGGTAAGAGAACACAGAAAAGAATGATTACTTGTCCCACATTTGGGTGATAATTGCTGATGCGAGGCATGTACATGTACATGATGTACACTTGTATGGCTAGTTGCCAAGCGTTTTTAAAAAGAAAAATATAAGAGAAGCAAAGCTACTGGAATTTTCTGCTGATGCTAAAATTTCCCAATAGACATTTGTCGTTATCAGTTGATAACATTTGAATAGTTCATGCACAGTAAGGCAGGCAGAATGTGCTGGAATTCATTTAGGAACACGATTTAGAACAAAATTTGATGAGACAACTTAGATTCTACCCATATATTTCCAGAATACATTACATGAAAACGTTGAAGTTATTTTGTACCAAAATCACTAGCAGCATGCGTTATCGTCGTGGTATTTAATTAATATCACCAAAACACCAATATCATCATCATTACCCCTTTTGCGACACTAATTTTGAAACAGGCAAATTGCAGTATCTTCATCAACTTTCTAATTAGTGCAATTAGAAAACTGTCCACGCCCAATCTTCATCACCACACTTAATATGTCAGTAAGTCTGTAAACGCGTTTGAATTGCAGGAAATCAACATAAAGATAAAACGGGATTTGATCTTTATGCCAATCTAGCCCGACTGAAAATTTTGAGGTTTCTCTGCATTGACGTGAGTTTTACGACAGGCAGATACAGTAGTAGATGATTTACCCATCAAGTTAAATTTTTAATTCTAATGAATAATGTCCTTTCAACAAGCAGCATATTCCATTCTACTTTCCCTCCACTGAAGTGAACCACAAATATTTAAAAGCAACCCAACCATTCGCATCGATCAACCGCAATCGGTCTGTATGTATCTGAAGAGGGGGACACCACTAATTCACATCCTAGTAAAAGCCTATGGGATTTTAATATGGTTGGAAATCGTCTGAATGGAGCTTACGAGAGTTAAATAAATTCCTTAGGCGTCCAACATTTTTCAGCTTGTCTCGGCTGCTGTTGAGCCTGTTAACTGTTGCTTCCCTGGAGGATAGAAGTCAATTTAGCGATGAAAAATGACACATGACGATAAGCACTTTTGTAACAGCCAAATATTGCGCATTTTTTTTTCAAACTATTGAACGTGAGCAAAGGAATTCCGTCGTTGACACCCAAGTGTGTTTCTTTCCAAAATAATTTTACAAAAACTGCCAAAGTACTGTCAAAAACTAGAAGATGAAATTACTGCCAAAGAGAAATTGTTTTCCCCTACTTTTAATCAAGATGTTAATCTGTCAGGGTACCCTCAGAAATGACATGTTCAACTTCCATGTGTTTCCCTGACTTTTCCAGGTATTTCCCTGACCATCCTGGCCATTAAATATGCAAACATATGACATGCCAATGTAAGAAATGCTATATTTATTGCTTATTTTATATCAACAGGAGCTAGAACACAAATTTTCACAAGGAAACAGCAAATTTAGATCCGTTAACAGAATTACTTGTCAGCTCTTGATTTATCAGCATGCTAACCAATAACTAGCTATTCAAAAGCTGTTATTGATTTGTTGAAGTTGCCTGACTTTTAAAAAGGTAAATCAATTTTCCCTGACTTTTTCAAAACCTTTCAATTTTCCTGACATTTACAGGTTTTCCAGGTCTGGAGAAAACCATGTCTGTTATAAGGAAACTACGATTTCGATGGCTAATTAAATCGTCATCACGTTTTCATTTTTAGAAATCGCGAAATCGTCCAAAGTTTCTAGAAACTTATTGACATGCCAATTAAAAGTGTTGATGAATGAATTAGTTTCCAGTTGTTAACTTTCTAACAGATTTCTTTTCAAGTGTCGACATCGCAACGACGTGCTCAAGTGCGCTGTTTTTCAATTTCGCATTTAGTGTGTTCATCAATTTTTATTGCTATGGAAATTGCAGTTCTCTGATAACACGCATGCTAATGCCGCATATTGCGATAGCGATTAGGATGACGTCATAATGCATAGTTCCTTTGGAAAACGCACGGGCCCTGAAGAGATTCTTGCTCCTCGGATACCACCTGAGCTCTCCATGGTATTGTGCATATGTACATGTATGTGACAAAAAATTGTTTTGTGAATCTCAAAAAGCCTTTTGAATTTGATATTTACATGTTATAAAGATTTTAATGTCGTTTCCGGTATGGCGAAACTGTCACCAGCCAGAAATGAAAATAAAATTTACTTATAAAGCGCAGCAAACTTTACATACGTGTAAGACGTTATATCGAACAATGGACCGTTTCAAATTAAATCAATTTATACTACAGTTGATGGCATTAATATTGCTATTATTCCCTATATTAATATATGGTTAATACACTGGACTCCGTTTAATGTTATCGCGGATAATGGTATCATTTGTTTATTATTATCGAAATTGTCAAGTCCCGAATGCTCGTATACAAATACGCAGTAAAATCATCGGTTATTGTTACCATTTTCCCACATGGAGGATTCGTAAAACACATGGAATGAAATGTTTTGAAAGACAATGGCTAAAATGATGTCCAATCTGCTGTTAATAGCGCAAATTTCGAGGAAAATTGTTCCAGATTTTTAATATTCATTGTAGAAAATATTCCAATAGCAGCCCCAATGACTAAATCTAAAGTCATGGAGGCTATCTGTGAGTGAAAATGATTTTGTTGTTCGAATATGAAGTATGCATCTTAGTTGAGAAACCATCAAAAAGGGCTGAGATGGCAGAAGCACTAATACGTTTATTTAGATGTGCAGCATAAATCAATTGCTTTTCAAATATACTGTAAAATATAATAGCTGTAAATAGCCTTGTAAAGTTAAATTAAGGTAATGTATACCAGTATGTACATGTACATAAGAATTCAATTAAATAACGATCGCCTTTCCTTGTCATTCGGCTATTAGAATTATTCGTCTATTGTTATAAAATTCCCTAGGCCCAATGTGACCACATGGAGCGAAGTCCACTGTAACAAAAAAATTCTTAGGCTCTGGTTGACTCGTCAGCATCTGGCAATAGCTTCACCAAATGTTCCAGTGTACCTAAAATTTTATTTACGATCAAAAGTATATGGCATCGATTTATTTTTACCAAAGAGTCTCGGGTAATTGCTTTCGAATTCTTTCGCAATTTTAGGATTCAATTTCAGTTCTGCATTCGTTATCTTCTGAAGCAATGCCTATGAGCACAGTTGATTTTCGAAATTGCTTCCTTGAATTGCTTAAAAAGCTGAATGCATATAAGAAACAGTTTTTTTGTGTTATCCGACTGCTTAAACAAACAATAAGTTGATAATATATAACAACGGCAAAGAACATATTTGCATAAAAACGCAAGCTGTTGTCTATGATTCCCTTTTCTAATTTTGGCGCAGTCCTTTCTCAAGCGAAATTTCTCGACAAAACAAGCTCACTGATTATGAAGGAAAACGCATCGCAATGTTTCGTAACTATTGTACATTTAAGAAATACCGAGATGTTCAAATGAACATTAAAAAAACAATTTTGAGAACACAAAATAGCATCGCTACACACATTAAAGTTTGAAAATAAGCATAATTGAATGATTAAATAGCGAATGTAACCCCGAACAATAACATTAGGCTCCTGTAGACTTAAAATACAATTAATTTAATCTAGTATAATGAACAAATGCATTTCACAAATGAAATCAACGAAAATGCATAAATACTGCAGCTAACTTGCTAGAGTTATCTTAACTGTCAACTATACTCTACAATGGCAACTTCCTTCACATGAGCTTTTGGACGTTCTATTCAATCTACACTACAGTGTAAATGTACTTGCATAATCAAAAATCTTCGCAATTAGCACCCACATTATACAATTGTCAAATGTATTTAATTAATTCGTTAATTAAAGATACTGGGGCAACAGAAAACGACGCTCATGATGCATGCCCTGAATTATTAAAATTAATTTGGCTATGAGCCAAATTCGGATGACTGTTTCAACAATTAACTACAATTTTAGTTTCTCCTAAATCATTTATTAATATTTTCATTTGGAAGATCCACTTCAAATCTATTGTTCTGAGTTAATGAAAAACTACGCCGATATACAGCAGAATTCCGTGATATGGACTTTAGAAACAGATGTTTTTTCTTAATTGGAAATACGTGTTGAATAACATACATGTATATCACTAAGTTAATGAATCTCTTTCAAACTGAATTAGTCCAGTTCTGTTAAATGGAGCTTAAGGCGCAACGGAGTATCATTTCGCATTCACTTTTAGCCTGCAGTTTAAAACCACGTTCAAAAGACAACACTTTAATTATTTAGGGGGACAAATCCAACAGTATTGACTATAGGTTTCATCAAACCAGACCGCAGCGAGAAACCCTCAAGTTCCCATTGTCTTAAAACGCAATATTTGGAATTTTTAATGAGGTACTTTTAGAGGCTGGGATTTGCTTTCTAAGCCATAAACTCCATAGGGAATTTAGGATCAAATGCTCAGGAACATTAACCAAGACCCGTCGCAACTTGAAAAATTGCTAAGATGAAACGAACAAGCATATACAGCTATCGGAGAAAAACTAGCTCGAAATACTGCGAGGAATCTATTAAATGTTTCTTTTAGGAGATGATAAAGTGAAATTTAATCGCTTAGAATTGATGAACGTTTGATTACATGTACTGATACTGTTTATTTTCTTTGCAAGAAAGGTTCGCGAAAGAGCTTAAAAATGCCAAAGGACATAAAAAACATCGCGGAAATAACTTACATGTACATGTAGTTAGATTTATTTTTCGTAATTTGATTATTGTCAATCTCTGTTGGCACACTCTAACAATTAGCATTTGACTGATTTCTAAATTTAACTCCCGAAGACTAAGAAAACAGAACTTCTTAGTTTACGTTTAATGCTGACTCCATTTTACCCTGCATGATAAACCGTAAAACAGTACTGATATTTACTATACAAAGGCGTATTGGACGTTTTGTTCAGGTATAGGCTAAGGCAATGTCTAAAAGGCATTTCCATGCCCTTAGAACAACAACGAAGGAGAAGAAAGAAACTTGACAAACACAAGGTTCCCACATCTTTGGTAACATAACATCCCCTGACTCTCTGATGATTTCCTGGTTGAACATTTCATTTTCCCTGAATTATTGAATTTGAGTAATGAAGGAATGCCCACAATATCAAAGTATTAATGCGCTTTTTAATTTAGATTTTAATGCCATATTCGATTTATGAAATACGTTCTGGATTGAAATTATAATTCAAAGTTAGGAAATTCCCAGACTTTTCGAAAAAATTTTAAAATTTCCTTGACTTTCCCAGGTTTACCAGGATTCCCTGGTTATATGGGAACATTGCAAAAAGCACAAACATTGTCTTGTTAAGGTCAATATACTAACGTTTAACACCAATCTGTGACGTGGATGTGACGTTTCTGCGATTAAAATGACGAAAAATGGGCGTGGCAAAGCCGGTTTCAACCTTTGCTTTGTGCATAACCATAGCATAACATCCCAGAATGCAGTTTGAGCACCACATTCCATACATTATTCCTGTAATGCGCATGCGTAATTCACATCCAACTATGCAAATGTGCTTAATCAAGAAAGTTGAAATTTGGTCAACTTTTCGACGTAATCGTAACAATATAGTGTACCAGAAAGCAGTGCGAACACCACATTCCAAGTGGCTATTGGCTAAAGTCGAAAACCCGCCACATTATCCTCTCTGATTGGCCACAGCAAAAAATTTGCATGAAGGATCCTGTTAGTCATTGCTCTATACGTACTTAGCAAACATGCATGTCGAAACACATACATAAATGGAAGCGCATGAGCTTGTTGTTTTATTGAGAAATTTAACGTAAGCTTAACGATATACATGTAATTTGTCGGAACGCAGCGCGAACGCCACATTCCAAGTGGCAATAAGCTAAAGTCGAAAACTCGCCACATCAGGCTTCTCTGATTGGCCTCGAACACATTTGCATGTGTTATACTATTGGCTATTGCCCTACGTAAACGCATGTGTTAATGATTTGGTTATGCATGACTTTGTCCTTCACTTAGCCATTTGTGTGACAGTGTGAAGGAGCCTTAAGTCAAACACCTGAAGTCAAACTGGGTCAACTCAAGAACAATCGCGTGAAAAATCTGGCTAAGACAAGTTCAGTTTCAACGTACACGTACGAAGCAAACATGAAAAAATACAGCTTATACGCAATCCAATTCCAGTCCAAGTAGCATGTTTAATTAAAGTGTGGAATCCAAATTTCAGTGTAAAAAAAAATGGAAGCCTGCTGCGATGATCGGTGGCATTTGCCTTGAACCACTGCTGTTCTCATTCTCATTGCCACGCAGCATTCCGACCACACTCCCATGCTAAATAATAAGGACAGGAATTCCGTTCCATAATAAAAATACCCTTGCTGGAATCCACCAGCCCATTAATTCCATCTTTAATATAAACTTTATCGGCTACGATCCACCAAGGTGGTTGCACATTCGCCGTGCTCCCAAATGACATAATATTCTCATTTTTTTTCTTCTTCAACTTCTTCTTCTCTTTCTTTCATGTTTATAAATGATCACCCCTGCAATAGCCCGGCTGGCTATAAAGATCAAGCTTCGTCATTACTTTAATTGCCAAGGGGAACGGGATTCATGTTTCCCAGCCATTTGCAGACTTCGGCCAGTCACGTATATACATTCATAACTCCCAATTCTCCTGCATGTATTTCCCCTCGTCTCATTTCTCACTCTCTACGAACTTTTAATATGTTAATTGACGATTTGATGGATCCATAGATCGAGGAAGGTAAAACTGAACGACCATGCTGGGGCGTCCGCTGATTGCTAAGGAATTTCTGAGGATGTTTGAGACCATAAAACGGAGGCTAGAAATGCGAAAATCATTTATCATTCTGTCTCCAGAGGTCTCCAGAAACTTAAAAATTTATATATCTTTCGGGAACGGCGCTTCTGTTCGCCAACGTGCTTAGAATAAAACAAAAATGCTTCTTTTATATAGAAATCCTGGGAAGATTAAACCAGATTTCAAATTTCTAAACGCCAAATCAAAAACGTTTAAAAGTCCTTCCACTGGCTAAAATTGATTCTGTGGATTTCAAGTCGCATTACTGGAGCAAAAGCTCCTAAACTCAATGATCAGAGAATTACCATTGCAGAGCTACCATTTAAATTCTCAAGTCGATTTCCCTGATATTCCATGACAACCTTCCAGTCATTTCCTGCCTTTTTTTAAAGTAAGAAAACAAGGGATTTTATCCCTAATTTCTATACAGAACGATTGATTATGTCGCAAATTTTTATACAAAATGATAACTACTCAATTGACTGATGCAAATGAGCATACCCTGCCATTTCCATATGTTTTCGCAAATTCCCTGACAATTTTCCATTTCCCTGACATTCCCGGACTTTCCAGAAAGTAGGAACCCTGCATTGATAAAGCAGTTGTGCCAACGAACCTTCAGTTCCAATTGAAGCAGATGGTTTCCATGAAGGAGGTGATTGCGTCTGTGACAAATAAGCTTACTTCATATATTTTATAGTATCTCAATATAACGCTGTCACATTCAGTCTTTATTGTATGACTTGGAAACTATTCCTTTTTTTTCACCCATTCCTACCAATTACACTGAAGATGACATCGCAATCAATTTCAAATAGTAAATTTGAGATAAAAACAGTACAAAAAGATGACATCTTAAGAGTTGAAGACAAAACAGTTAATTCAGCCCTTAAATTTGAAACAACGAAGACGTCTGGAGAGCAGCTAAGCATTTTCTAAACAAAAACGCACTATGATGCAAGATCAACATATCGACGAATTATACGAACGCATGATATGAATTCATATACCATATACTGGGACCAAATTTCGTGTCATAAACAGTCACGAAATTCCAAATTCCATTTTAAATGCAACGACGCGAGCTTAACACATTCTGTCAATTTTAAATGAAGCAAACCTGTACGCTGCCGAAGAACATATTCTTACATCACATGGCTTGAAAACAATTATGTTAATAGCATTATTAATAACAGCGCCTCAACACACACCCTGAGGAAATGCCATAAAATCTTAAGTATAATGAAAACTTGCAGCGTTACACCAATGGATGTGTACTCGCGATTATTAGTTATGTTTGGTGACCCGAAGCCAATCTTATGGCGAGTCACTATTGCCATAACATGATAGTTAAAGAGAATAGGGAACAAAAATTGTGTTGGTGGTTGCTGAAAGATGTTCTTCTGGCTCCTTCACAAAAATAATAATAGCCAGTCTATTATGGCAGTAAATAATAAAAGCAATAGACATTGTGCTTCATTAAACTGGGTATTACTTCGAAATTGGAAGGTGGTGTTAATGATCACCTTTGACCTTGCTGCAGGCACCAATATCCATATACATGTAGGCAAGAAATGTATAGTACGAGAGCATACTGGCACAGTATACAATACAAAATACATGTACATGTATGAGGTGTTTAAAGGTGCGTTACAATATACATGTAAACCTTGTATAACAAAACGTGCTATATCGTAAACTTGTAATATACTGTACATGTAAATTGTTTGAAAATGAGAAGAAAAAATGTTATTTAACATCATGTAGTATTGATGACCCGCGTAATCGAGTTGTAAAACAAGATGCACACAAGTGTTAACTACTAATTTGTTATATTAGAATGTTTTACGACATACTTGTAGTGTAAACGCACCTTAATATGGCTGATGGGGTTTCCAGTGTAAGTTAATGTAATCTTTCTCACATTAGAACTCACTGCATGGACCTTACTACACCTTACTACTGGAGACGATCACAGGGCAAATGGTCAGCTAGGGCAAATTAAATCCACGTGTATTAAAGGATTTACTGGATGCTCTTATCTTGAGATTCCATGATTCTCACATTAGAACGCGTTGGACCATATACTGGAGGTCGTTTGGCCTTTTGAGAAGTGTTTAACCTGCAGACGGTCACAGGGCAAATGGTCAGATAGGGCAGATTAATTCCACGTGTATTAAAGGCGTTACTTGTCAGCCTCTGAGTTTTTATATAGCAAGTGAAAACGCTTAGAAAACTGTTTCTTTGCTTTACATTCAAAGCCACGCGCTAAAACAAGAAAGGAGAAAGGAAGAAACCAGAGGAAAAAACAGGAACAAATTAACGTCGGTTTAATAACACTGCAGCTCCCGTTACCTTTCGAACACTGATTTTAATGAAAATGCATCGAGCGGGAAGAATTTCTATCACTGTTTGTATTCCGACATTAATGCAACGTTTCGCAGTGATTACAAACATTCCAGGCATTCAATCCGATGCTGTGCGATTTCCTCCATTTAAAGCAATGTTAGCAATGGACGTGGAAGCAATCAATCTTGATATATTCGCCCAAGATGTATGGCTACTATTTCCTATAGTCGATTGCACTTAAGAGGAATGCTGGCGCCTTGTTTGAGCCCCTCGGTGTAGAAAGAGTAATAATGACAAATGTAGTCGGTATAGGATGGGCTGGACTTGATCACCATAGCAAACATGCACTGATTTTACAAGAGACGAGACGAGAGAGTGATGCTAATGCAATCATTGAAATCATTTCTACGGTGCAAAATTAAGGCTGGCGCTGCTAACGTACCATGTCAATAAGCTCGTATGTATTGGATGATGTACATAATGTATGTATATTTTCTAAGTGAACTTGGGAAATAATGCACGAAAGCACTATTCCAGGTTCGTAATATTGAAAGAGGATTTTTTTAAGATCACTATGCAATATGTATTCATATGATAATGAAGATAAATTCCCATTGATAAGTATCTTTCTTGAAATCTACATCCCACAGACATACAGTATTAACAAATTCACTACCTAGGAAACAGACCAAATTATGGTAATGTTCAGGGAATTATCAGGAAATTAGAAATAAAACGGCATGCAGTTTTCAAAGAAATTCTGGGAAATTGAAATGGGTTAGCTGAACATTTACTTCTAGGTGTATATATAGCTTAACATATAGCATATGAGGAGTGGAAGTGATTACAAAACTAATTTTTTAACTAGAAAATATCTGGATTGGTTTAATGATAAATAGCTTAACATATTATAATTATATGACTCCATACCAGATGCGTTCCACATTGATAAAAGATCTGGAAAATATATGTTAACACATGACATAAAAATCAGGGAAATGAGAAAATTTCAGAATTTGCTCACCATGTACATGTACATGTATATGCATGCACATGGATATATACAATCTAATTCCACTAAAACGCAAATATACCGTATTTCTTAAAAGAGTTGAACGATGGATAATTTTTAAGCAGGTCATGATACACCGTACATGTGCGTACACATTTAATAAAAGCGTGTCAATTATTAATCATAGTAATCACAAGTAATTGTAAGGAAATACATTCCATTTTCAATAGAGTGTCAGCAATTTTAAAAAAAAAATAGTGAAATTACCGAAAAGGAAAGCCAGATATACAACAAAAACTATTTTGTAATCCAAATGTGTTGTACGATAAAACCATGCAAGTAACTGGGCAAACTATTTTAAAAGCATGTTTCGCTTTCGTTAATGTATTCTAGAAGCATATACACAAATGACGTTTTGCTATTCCTAATTTTTTAAGGAATTACTTGGCGTATCATATTTCATTTTATGCCATTATTCATCTTTTCTGTCCCAGAAGATAACACTAAAAGCCTATGCAATTTTCTCGTTGAGTTGGCATTTAGAAGCAATCCCTGCCAGACTGTACACACGTTTATTATGATAGTGGGTTTCAGTGCTTTTCTAAATGCAACGGCGCATCAATTTGCATTCGTCAAATTGGGTACTGCCAGTCAAGGGAAAAATAGGAGCAGACTTGTTGCATCTCGGAGTACAATACATGTATACGACGAATGTACTCAAATTCAATGTATACATACAGTATGTAAATAATGCGTTTATACTATTCGCCGTCAACATCGTTTCTAAGGGTCACCTTAAAATGTCCACAAAGGCTTCGTTACCGTTTCAAATTTGGTACAGAAAGAAAATACCAACTAGGAAAATATATCTTGAAAACTTCTCCATCCAGTTGCAGGATGCCATAATATCAACGTGAGTATGGCTTAATTGCATTTCCTCATAATTATGATTTCATATGGGAAAAATTCGCACTCTTGAAATCATAAAAGCAGCTTTCTAAAACTCGGAAATCTGGCGAAAGTGCTTGTATATGTATTGATTTTGCGCCGTGTAATTTGTGCGAAAACTATACTGAGATTGTCCCATCACATTTTCACTTTTTGCCAATATATCGCTGATCCTCGCTATCATCTTTTTTTCTATTAACTACTTTTGCGCGCTGGAAGAAGTCGTCTAAACTCGGAATAAATATAGATCGGCTTCGTCAATGCTGTATCGCATTATTTTTTGTAACGTTTGTAAAGATAACATTTTTTGTGTAAATAGATAGAAGATGGCAGCAGCGCCATGGAGCTCATCTTTCAACAGCATATCCGGATAATCGAATTTCTCCTACCATATATAACTTCGTCCACATTATTTCTATGTATTTCATATATTCAACGATATAGTCAAGCGCATAAGGAAAATTGAATGTTAATAATGAACATATAGCCTATTGTTAAAAAGACACTTATTATATTTGGACAATTTCCAGACAATTTAAAACGAACACGTTTTAAGGATTTGACATATGTTTAACTTCAGAAAGGGTCAAGTCATGTGTTTAGCCTACCACATTTTAAACTTTGGAAATCATCAATTCGTTGGCATGCTGTATTTATGTTCGTTTCAACATTTTAATGTTACGAAAACAATTTAATTGGTTTTAAAATCAGGACCCGTGCTGTGAAGGGAAGGCAATACACCCATATCAAATCGGTAATGAATGTCCCATTTCAAATGCCATATGGTGGAAATTTAGGAAACTCAAGATCACTAAATGATCGGCTATTATGGCATGTTAATGATGATGAAACGTCGTAGGACAATTAAAAAAATCGATCACATACAATATACAGCTTTTCTGAGAGACATATCAATCAAAAACGTTGTGACACAACAAATTTTCAGACATGAATTTCGCTGACTTCTCCAGACCAAATCAATTACCCTGACATTTCAAGGTTATCAAGATGGCCGGTCACTCAATAGCCTTCACTGTAGGTCCTACAGTGGAGACTTTGTAGTGAAACAGTGGGGCGTCGACTCTAACCTAATAAACCAAAAAATCATTTTTCTCTATATATATGCTGTTTGATTTATTTAAAATTCCAACTTCGTAGCTGATATTTTGTTCAAATATTAGTGTACGGCATAGCCACACTAAAACAAGTTTCTGATTACAAGAAATTGAAGAAATTAGATCTTAGTTTTCCCTCCTCACCTCTTTGATTAGGCATGCATATTGATTATCTTGATTGCGCAATGAAGCAGAAACTTGCTCACTGATCCTGAATCACGTCTTTGTTGATACAGTTTACGAATATTCATCAGCCAGACTTCGTGGAAATGGTTGACACTATGTAAATAGCGAGTTACGAGTGCTATCGCTAATCATACGCCAGAAAACGAAATATCTCTAGAAGAATCACGAGTAATTGTTTTACTTATCTTGTTGGAAACTTGAATCTACATGTACATGTACATGTATATGAAACGCCGTGGATTGGTTGTAAAGCCACTATTGAATTATTGAGGATGTCTGGCTGTAGTAATCCCTGGGAACCATATGAGATGTACGAGACAACAACATCGTAAAATATAAAACAGAATTTCCAAGATACGAGTATCCATCTACAATGTACAAAGTGTTCAAAATTCTATGCCTGTATAATTACTACCTCGCTGGCTCGCCTCTGTAAACATCGCATAATTTTGTCTAACAGATATTTAAATACAACGTTTTCATATAAACCTTGATAAACTCTTTTTGGCATTCAAGCATACTAATTAAGCTTATACTGCAGTTATTCGACGCAGTTACTCACACAGTGTCTATGTACATGTATGCAAATTGGTATAACAATGAAAATGACATCAGGACGCTCTCCAATATGTACTTAAACAGCATTTCATCCAGGATGTGAAGATAGATAACAAATTTCGTAGAAACGCGTTTAATCGTCTATGAAGAATTAATACACCAATTTCATGTCATTTGCGCGATGTCATGGGAATGAAAAAGACGACTAATGATTTCCTGAATCCATAGTGAAGGCATTATTGGTATCGATTATTTCAAGCACGATGCTAGTTCAGCTAGACGACTACGAGTTAAGAACCGATTATTTCTGAAAGATAACTGCTTTTTACTTCGTTACTTTGAAATAAACTCCCATTTGACGATATTTTGTAATATCTTATTGAATTACGCAAATCAGTCGCCACAAAAGCGATATTTTCTTTCAAATACAACGAGGGAGTTTTCTGCATCACTTGGAACATGGTTGATGCTGTCAATTCAAATACCCGAATAGATAGAGTCCATTTATGGCATCCTATAAAGCCCTGTAACCATACCAATTCAGTTTTTTTTTAGTAAATAATAAGTTGTGCGCAAACTTGTCATTTTGCCTTCGTGTGTATCTGACATAAAAGCATTTCCTCTGAAGCGTCACATCATGCGCTTTGTGCACCCAATCTACAGACAAAGGTTTCGTGACTAAAAACATTCAATGCCAGAGGCATTTTTGAATTTCGACAGAAGGCGGTGAATTTAAGGCAGATATCGAATATTGGTAGTGGTCCTTGATAAATGCAGACATTTACTTTAAGTAGTTCAAGTAGAGTTATTTGTACCAGTATATATCATGGCAATATTCAACCCGCATTAATGGAGCAAAGCACTTAGGTATTTGTAAAATTTGCTATGACTTAGACAAGCAAGGCAAGAGACAGATATAAAAAGTATGCCGCTCGCCCTCAAATGCTGAATTAAAAAAAACATAATGCAAATCGAGATCATTTTCAAAAAAGTAAAACTTATTTAAACCACATGTTTAGACGTCTGTGTTGACGATGTCGTTATTAATGTACGAGCACTTTTAAAACATCTGCATGTCAATCCCTAACAAGGTATATGATTCGACATCAGATTCAAAATGAAGACATATATATTTAAGGTGTTTGGATTTCTAGCTTTAACATACTTTAGCAGCATTGTATTACCCAGAACGTAATTATAATCTGATTCCTCTAACAGCATTTTATAAGTTTCCAAAGTTATCATCAATCTATACCCTGTGGGCATTAAGTCTAATTTTCTCATTTGACGCGCATTCCCATGGCAACAAGTACTAATTGCGATAAAAATGGGATACATTGCAAATGCAAATATAATAACGCACATGTATATTACAATAACTTTGTCTCCTGCTCTCTTGCATAAAAAAGAGCACTTGACTTCATCCTACTTCTACTTTTCCTCTTTCAAAAATCAAATAATACGAGCAGTGTTTTTCACATTTCCCACGAGCGAGCGATTCATTTCATTCATTACTGGCATGGTTATAAAAAGCATCTTAAATTGTTGCTGTACATATGCCATTAAAAACTACTGACGAGTTGGGAATATCGATTACTCGTTGAGCAAAGAAGTCGAGGAACGTTTCTAGGACTTCCATTGAAAAATTAAGCTGCCTCAACAGGCATTGAAAAGAAAAGAAATTATAAATTCTAAACATTTTAAATGAAGAAGCCTCCGAGTTTCCGTTTTAAGTGCACAGAGTAGACTGTGCAAATATGCAATCTGCCTCCAGATTAAATAAGGCAAATAAACAAGTTCTATTTAACATCCATTAATTAAAGTATGCTTAATGCAAACATACTTGTTTGCTTCTTTGCTGTATGGATATAATAAGATGCTCAGATAACGCCGGTAGTTGGACTTAAGGAATCGATAAATCGAAGGCTAGCAAACGCCTGCTTTTGAAAAAGCTTAAGCAGATGCCTATTTTTTCATCCGACACAAAGTCAATCTTATATTTAAGAATGTGCAAGTGAAGAGTTTATTCCGTAGGAAAGCCTGGCACTTGCGAAGCTTTTTCAATAGGATCTCAGCGAGGCTCCAATGACTTTTTTCTCAAGTAGAACTCTCAAACCTGACACTGCTGCAGGTGACCCCTTAAGTGCTTTTCCTTATTAGACAAAGCAATTGCTCTGTTATCCAAACAATGGATGAGGAAAGAATGGCGTCCCTTGACAAACCAATGCGATCCAAGTAAGGTGCTACTTGCATCCAAAGCCTAATGAATTGACCAGGCTTAAGCATGAGGACGATGGCTTCGTCTTTTATGATTGTCAATGTCAGCGTGTGACGAGCCCATACTGTGCACTTGAATCTACCATACTGGTGTAATGACAGCGCAAGGACGAAAATGCTGTCTACAAACTTTACTATTAACTTAAGGCACGAAATCAAAAGTTTTGTACTTTACTTCAACTTGTGAAAACGATCAAACAATGCCAACCCAAAATCCAACTGCCCGTCCAGTTTGTATCAATCTAGCTAAGATATGAAGGTAAAACGAGTTATAAAACACGTTCTGACGCTCCTACGAAATTGATGTCACGCTGCTGCTCAGACTTTGATAAAGCTGGCTTCCCCTAATGGCTCGTAGGTTGGCAGAGATTGCCTGCGTTTAAAGCAAGCAAAATCGAATTTATATATTTTTTGTTTTAGTTGGGTTAGGATAGGTTAAATTAGGTCAGGTTATCTTAGACAAACAGGATAAATTCAGATAGTTTGAACTGGTGACATTCTTGTCTACTAGATAAGTAGGGCAGAAATATACAAGTTTAATTGTGTCAAAATATATATTTTTTTTCAAAAGTCCAAGTCGTAACACACTACTTCCAAAACCTGGGTAATTAACTAAAGTGGATTATTTGGATAAAGACACTGCAGCTGATTACTGTTTACCATATAAGTGCAAAATTTAGTATTCTGAAGAAAGTGCTCAGTCAGTCAGTTCACAAAGAATCCAAAACAGTCAAATACTGTATTTATTATTATAAGAGTAAATCATTATTGTTGCGTTAAAAGAACTTTTTGATAACTGGCATTTGGTTAATGAGGGCAACGTTTGAGAAACACTGTTCTAACTACAGTACATCGTAACTAAACACGTTCTATTTGCAGTCTTCGCATTTTCGCAAGTTTAATTCCAGGCACCCTTAAGAGCTTTTACATCACCCCGCTTATTCAGCATTAAAATACACAGAAATATCATAAATGTGATGCGCTGAAATTGAAATTGAAAGCCTAATTTCACGAAACCTTTTACGCAAGGCGGAGAAACTAAATCGAATTGAAATTTTTTTCACATTTGCATATATTTTTTTTAAATTTAATACTTCAAGTGCTGACTACTTATGCTTGATCCTTGGCATGGGTGGAAGGATTTCGAGCGCATAAATATAAAAAGTGTAGGTTTAAAAAAGGTGCATCATTGACGATCCCAATCTCTCATTAATCGGGGTTTCCATTCGTAGAGTGCATTTAACGCCGCGAGGGCAATACGCCATCAATATTTAGTTAGGTCTGGAACGTTCGCTGCCTGTGGCATTTGTCGTTAATAAAATATTCCGTCATAAATAATTTTAGTTCTTGCCACGTAAATTGTTATCTGCTTTGATCTTTCCATCCCAACTGCGTGGATCAATAGTAATTAAAACGTACGAGATTCAGACCGTTCGCATCTCCGCATCAAAACTGAAGCCTAATTGGAAAATCCAAACTTTTTTCAACAATGGCCTCCAGTTATGTTTCTTTATACGTCTTAATTCCCCTTCGCCGACAATGTTAAGCTTTTGTGTACTACAGTCTACAGCCGCTAATTTACAGTAGTTCATGTACGCGGGGTGTTTGAAAATTAACGGTAATCATTAAATCATCATCAGTTTGCAAAAATCTACATGTACGTTCGGTCTGGAATTAAGTAAAGCTAACATGAAAAGCACGGTTCGCTCGGGGAATACACGAATATTTGTCGATATTAGGAACGCTGTAGTCATTAGCTAATTACTAAAGTTTACGAGTTGTTCAAACATGGCGAAAACGCCACGAACCGATAATAGGCTAAGAGCATAAGGAATTAAAAAAAGTCGATTTTCTCACATTCCTTAAATGGAAAGCTGTACAGATGAAGCAGAATTAAATTCTTTATGTTATCGTCATGTTAATTTTTTTTTACAGGGTTAGCCAATGAAACGGAAACTTTTCAAAGTTTAAAATAAGATCTTTAAAACTTTGTAAAATTTAAAATTATTTTTAACTATACACCACATTTGGGAGTATTACATGCCATTGACAAATTACCTTATAACTGGTGCTAGAAATAGAAAATTGATTTATAACGGATATTTTAAGATGAAATATAATCTCCAATCAGTACAATGTAGAATTCGATTCGCTGGTATCAAAGAATCGAATTCAAAAACCCATTGAAAGGAATGGCGACTGCTTAAGAACGATTTTATAACTTATATCATCCTGTACAAATTACCCTATATCCTGTAAACGAATACGAGAAATTCCGTCTGCTTTGTCAGGAAAATCGAATTCTCCATTGAAGTGAATGGAGATTTCAATTCGAGCTTGAAATATCCGATATAAACCTGGTTTCGATCCCCAGCCCTAGTTTTAAGGTAATTTGTAAATGGCATGTAATACTCTCATATATGGTGTAGTTAAAAATAATTTTGCAAGGGTTTAACGATCTTATTCCGAAGTTTTAAAAGTTCCCGATTTCTTGGCCCACCCTGTATTACCTTGTTTTAAGACACGAAAATAAACGAAAAATTACCTTACCAGGTATTCAGCAGTACGCACTTTAGTACACGATTGACAGAAATATAATCCATTTTTGTTGATAACTTTTGCATTCACGATTTACTTCGTTCCAATTTCAATTACACTTTCCAGGTGTCGCTCTTTTAACGTCATATCCATGGCAACCGAGCGTTCGATTTAACGCTGTCCCGCAAATTCTAACCGAAATCGGAACGAAGTAAATCGCGAATAAAAAACTTATCAGCAAATATAGACAATATTTCTGCCAATCTGTTACTAAAATACATGCTGCTGAATAACTGGTAAGTTAATTTTTTATAAGGAAAATTTCTTTCTGATGAATACACTATTCACCTGACCGTCTCAGACTTAACGCCTCGTAAATCCCCATTTCCAGCGTCTGGTTCGGCAAATATTTCCCCCAATCAGGAGCAATTTGGAAACGGTTGAGCATCCGAAGCAAGATCATACTAATGATGGCTTCGTTAACGTTGATAAGTCTTAGCCCGAATTGGTGAGCGCCACCTTTAACGCCTCGTTTGTTCAATCCAATCATCCACATCCACGCTAAATGAATATCATGTCGAATCTTAATTCCTGCGTCGCTGGTTAAGTGCAGCCCATGAAAAAGTCGCCGTTAATATTTATAAGGTACACCCAATAATAAAATGTTATTACCCCATCTTTTACTTTCATAACGGTTACCGAGCCTCGATAGTCTCATAACGAGGCTGGCTGAAAACGCAATATGTCCAAAAATCGATAGGAAACGTACACGAATGCATTATAGCTGCCAGAGTCGAGCATTGATTTGAAAAAAAAAATGTCATCATCCTTGCGATGTAATTAAATCACGAAGAAATTATTATAACAAAATTTATAGTGCATGCTGGGTGCGCAACTAGTCTAATGAAATCCAACTTTCTCTCGCAATTCATTTGGAAGTTCAAGCCTAAACGATGCACTTTAAACACTTTCCCTCATTATCCGTGAGGCAAATTACATTACGATTTATAGACAAATTAAATTAAGATGGTAAGATCCGAGATAAAGGAAATTCAAATTGAACGAAGATCAAATTGGATTTGGGGAAGCGCTATTAACCGCATGTATGACTGCTTGCCTTAACTGGATCACGTGGTCCAGAGGACGTCGTGGAATTTCGAGGGCACTTTCTTAGAACCTTCTGAAAACATTCCAAATATTGCCATTGTCATTTTCACCATGTTAGAATGTCGTCGTTCCAATATGTATATTATTTGTATGTGTCTTAGGCAATACCAACTGATTGAAGGCTGGTCGAATTGAAGGCTTAGTGAAATAATTGCATGGTTAACTACTTAGAGATAATGCCAGCGTAGAGATTGACCATTCATTTGTATGAAACGATGTTTTACCAAGAATTAAACGCGCGATTTCGTTCACTGCTTTATACCGAGCCTCTTCACGTGAACGCCAAAATAAATTGTTCCCAAAGGTGCGCTAACTAAACGCGTTTCACGATAAGGGCGCCTTTTGCCATAGCAACTTTAAAGTGAATTTTCGTTTAACGGCCTTTTTATACCGCCAGTGAAAGTGCGTTTTGTACATAAATGCGTTCGCTTTTATTTCCGCGTAATTCTTCCTAAAACGACGGCATTACGCGATGTCCTAAATTTCCCCACAAACTTGCATTGAAAGCTCACGACCATACCTCAGTTTTCATGCAAATCAATGTTCGAAGAATGACTTATTGGAGCTGAACTTTAGCGTAAAGATTGGCTCTGAGATGGACTTGTACCACAACAGATCAAATGTAATGCTACACATTCGCTCCATTAACGCGCCTCATAACCAGACGTCATTTTGTTCCCTGGAGTACACTTGGAGCATATCGATGGTTTGTTCGGAAAAAATGAGTTATTGTAAATTGTTGTCATTATGTTCATTTGAACTTCTTGCACAGTTGTGTGCACAATCTAGGTGGTTGTGACGATTGGAGCGCCCGCCAGCGTCACTTGTAATAACTTGTAAGAATACAGTATGTCTACAATATTCAAGCGAGGCCAGAAAAACCATATGTGTCTATGTATTCCAGGTCGCTGCTAATGATTCGCTTCGAAAAACTGTTTTTTAGTGGCATTGATGGGCAGAAATGTACAAATCCGTCCCAAAACACATTTTCTTATCAATGTTTGAAATGTTTTAGTTAAATCCTTCCTGTGCATTATCTGATGAGCCAAAATGAGTCTAGTAATTTCGACTTATAATGCTTTATATTTCAGTCTATAATCTAGGTTCTCAAAATATATACGGTCCCCTTTCAGTACATACATGTATATTTCATCAGCACACACACCCACCTCTCATGGAAATATTTAGGTGTCATTTTTTAAAATAAGTCATCAATTGCCTATTGCCAAACGTTTGAAGACATTAATGACACATCAAATGGCCAAAATACATATTTACCAAAAGAAACTCCATAGGCAAAATTTGTTGAAGAAAACTGCCAGCAATAATGGATTTTTTTTTGCATTTTCTTAAAAACAATTTTACAAATGTTAACTACAAAGGGGGAGGGGGACTTCTGAATTTTTTTAACGGATCCCAAGATTGGATTTTGGCTAATGTTTAATATTTCTTAACCAACGAAATGCATTTTGAAATGCATTGCAAATTGAAATGTATTGCAAATGTATTGGAAATGTGTTTTGCGGCAAGACATTCACAGCAAATACATTTCTAAATGCATGCAGCAATGTATTTTAGTAATGTATTTTACAATGCATCTTACAACGCATTATGAAATGCATTGAACAATGCATTTTATAATATATAAATACTGAAATTCTGCGTGTTAATGAATTAAACTGTGTTATTTACAATTGAATTTAAAAGTATATTTTGCTGGTAAAATTAATTTTATTAAGAACATGTAATGAGCAACTTAACTACAATTATTATATATACATGGATTTTGGAATTTCACCTGTAATGTATTTTAAAATGCATTCGAAAACGCATTTCACAAACCACTGAAGACATCATGAAATGCATTCTGAAAGACATCATGAAATGCATTCTGAAAGACATCATGAAATGCATTCTGAAAGACATCATGAAATGCATTCTGAAAGAC
>JAQGAF010000247.1:0-63374 GCA_034687865.1 Kryphioiulus occultus
CAATATGAAAAGCACAAATGTTAATGTACACAATATGACGCCTTGCGCACATTTAGCTTCATTTAACTTTGATTTATTCTACAATTCTATCCTATTCTATCCTTTGCTTCTGATCATTTCCCATTTTAGTTTCACTTAATAGAAGTTGTTGACTCGACGTGCTAATTACATTCTTGTATTATCGTATCATTGACGCCCCATTACACTGCAAATGCCATACGAATCTGGAGCGCCCGTTGTAAATTAACCACCCATTTAATAATGTCTGCGCAAACATGCAGCATCAAATAAAATAGTTTTTTGCACCAGGCAATATTGGAGAAAACACTCTTAATTTTGCTAAAAGTTATATTTTTCTCAATTAAAATGCACACTGCAATGCTCTGTGACTGAGGAATAATTTATAACACATACAGAAACATGTCATATTCAGACGAAGCCAATGGAATTTCACACCTACATGTACATGTAGTTTGCTCGAATATTTAAGGGAAGTAAGTGTAATACCAGACATTAAATTATGTAAGTTGGATTAAACGGCGCATAAGTTTAAGCTTACGTATAATTAGAGCATATAGTTTTCCGCCTATGTGCTTGCGTTACAAAAGCTACATTCGCACCTTCAGTTTCACAAAGTTGTCGATTTTTAAAATCTTTTATTTAATTCAACTGGTTTGGCGTCTGTCCCTGTCGACGTTTTGTAAATTATTTTAAAAATGCTTCGCTAAATCATTATGTTCTGAAATTTCCCCTGTATTAAAATTGTATAGCTTAATGTGTTTCTTCACTGGTTTATTGGCAATCGTAAACATAAAAAATACATTCTATATTGCGACATAGCTCAGATTTCGAAACATACGTGTCGTTTAGTAATAATGCATTCGAAAGCGCCTGATTTGAGAGCTCGAAAGCACCTAAAAAAAGGAATTTCGAAACGTACGTCGCGTCGGCTTCATATTGTCATTCGCTTTATCTCATATACGAAACGTACGTGCGTCTGTTACAACCTTTCATCTAACTTGGGTATTATTGAATGCCAATAATCCCACATTATAAAAGGTTGCACCAGAAAAAAGACGTAGCTTTTTGTGACGCCTGATTCAGCTTGCCTTGTTAAAAGCTGAAGCAACGAAATTTCCAAACTATTTCAAACTTCACAAATACCACAAAAACGTGTCTGAGCGATGTTGAAAATTTCGAAGTCACTCATCTCCAAAGAATTTGTGAGAGCTAAGGACATATGTAGTCCATGCAGGGCAACACTTCCTAACTTGGAATAAATGGATGAGTCAAACATGTTACATTGATTTTGCTTAAATTTCAGACCATGCATTGACAGTGTGCCTATCTGTAAACAGAAGTTTATAAATTTTTCTTATTGACTTCCGGATTGGTCGTCGATTGAATATCCGGCGACAGATAAATAAACGTACCACCAGTATGTTAATATTTTTCCGAGATGTTTTGGCAAGCGGTTGACGTGTGCATTTTGATAACTTCAGAATGAAACCTTTTTGCTGGATTGCTAAAGTGTTGGCAACCTAGGGGCTTATCTTTCAAACAGACTTTAGTGAAATCAGACCCCTACTTTCCCACATGCAAGTTTCAGAAATTTCGTCTAAGATGGTCATTACAACGTTCATATTAAACTGCCAGATAAAAGTAGACAGCCGTCCATATCAACTACATGAAGATATAGCGTGCAACATTGCATAATACATACAGTATACTGAATAAAGTACAGCAAATAGTGGAAGTCTGCTAAACATGATGCAGGTTTGTGGGTGCTTGAAGATTATTTTACGACCCCAGACCATAAACATGCAGGTGGTGCATATGTTGGAATTAGGACTTTAGGATTCAAGGGGAAAAGGGAAGGACTATTTCGTAATGCCTAACAATATGAAAAACTTCAGAAAACCACGAAAACAAATTTTACGTGTACATGTACATGTATGTATAAATATAGTTCATCGACGCGACGTAAAGACGTTTCTAGTTATCTTGGTTTCTTTTTTAAATGTGTTTATTTATTTGTTTGAGTGTTTAAACAATAGAGCATAGAATGACAATAGAATTTGCCATCTTATGTCTATAGTACATATCAGGTTAAGAGTGATCAATACCACTCTGCCCTCTGGTGAACGTTTTCAACCTCCTGACTTGTTTGATTTAGGAATGTGTTAACATGCCTGCTATAATTTCTAATGAAAACTAAGGTATCACACGCTATAATTGGAATTCTGGCACGTGAAATTTTCAATTTTACGTTTGTATTTTATCACAAGTATCATACATGAATTATAATGAATTTATAACTTAAAATACTCAATAGTTAAACTTAATATAACACTCTTTAATGTCATGAAGATTCCTAACCAATTTTCTGAGGTACTACCGGTATATTCGTGTGCAGCAGTAGACAACTAGTGAATCGGTTCTATGATGCCAATAGAGGGCAGTGTGAAACTGAGCATTCTTAACCTGATACGTACTATGTACATGTATAATGTTACATCACATAAGGTAAATGCATCGCATACAATATATGTGTTTTTAATATGCCTGGCATAATCAGAAAGTAATTTATAAATGGACAAGGTACTAGATAAATAGTGATATTAAAAATATCCTATTAACAGATGAGTTTTACGCAATCTACGGAAAATGGCAGGCAAAATGATGCATGGACTTTGTAATTAAAATGATGCCTGGTAATTTATAATTGCAGCATATTGATTATAATCCGGAATGATGGATGGCAGGCATCGCTCATATACATATACATCGCATACTTGAAAGTAAGCTTTCAAAGGTCATCGTAATGGGCAATAAATAAAGCACTGGCGGGGTGCCCTTATTGATTTAAACGGTGATGACATTGAGTGGTTGCATTCAAAATTCACATTGAATTCAAGATTTTGATAGGCTCGCATTGAAGTGACATCGACGAAATTGAATTAGCGTTAAACCTCGTTTACACCCGCTACTTTCTATTCAGCGCTTTCACGTCTCAATTGCTAAATTAACCGAGCAGCTCAAATTAGGATAAACTTTAAAAGTAGCATCAAGTCTGGACTAGACTAATAGGTGATAGAAATTTCATTATGTCTGCATGGCAGCAAACATATCTGCTTATTGTCCACGTTTGGTGAAAATTAAGAGTGTAGGTGTGAGGATACTTTTGTTCTTGATGAGTAGGAAACAACTTTATAAAGAAACTGAAAGTTAAGCTTTTCGCATGAGATAACTTAATGCGTGGGCTATTGAAACATAATCTTCCTTAAAACGTTTTGAACATTTTTTTTGATATTTATAGCCGAGTTTAGACTTATAGCTTTAGGTTCTTGGATAGGTTCTTGGAAAGCAGGGCGTGAAACGAAATGCTGTATAACGAATCACCAGTTTACCATCAAGCCCAAATTTCATGAAAAAAATTAAATCAATACAATTGAAATACTGCATTCCCATTACATATTTTAAGAATACATGTAATGTACTGTATACATTTTACATGTAACAAACAAAGTCAAATCTTGAAGAATAATTTTAATTTATGGTCTTGGTTTAAAATATTGATCAAAATTCTGTTGTTTACTCGTGTTTTTTGCTTACTTTTGACGTACTATTGTAGCATTTTAACACTGCGCGCTTCATCAGGATCGCCTTGAAGAACGCAGTATTAAGTTTGAGTTAAAAAGAAGCAAAACAACATTTTATCAATGTTTTAAAACAGGGCCATCCTCAAATACAGATTATGATGATCAGGTGATGGCAGACATAAGATGTGACGCAAACAAACGTGATTGTTTCCATTGCCACATGTTGTTTGCTTTCAAACTACTAGATTAGCACAAATGTGACATCAGGTATCCCAGTTTTGCAATGGACTATGGCTATAATGGTCATCCTTACAGCGAAATTTTTTTACTGTAAACGAAACATTGCCATAAATCAAATTCGCTGTATAGCGAAAATCCGCATAAGGAGGTATTTGAGTTCATGTATTTTAAATAATACGAAGCTAGTATGGGAGTACATGTATTTTAAATAATACGAAGCTCGTACAAGTTTAATTGCCATATACGGTGTTCTCAACATTGCAATATTTACTTTGAACTTCCGTAAAATTATTATAAAATGCAGACCCTTTCGTTTTCTACTATCCAGAAATGTTTTAGTACGAATTGATTCATTGACAGAATGAGAACAAGTTGACGTTGTTGTTTTGTTTTGCTCGTCATACTTATAAAAGTGAATTAATTTTCCTTCCTCATCTTCAGATAATTTTTATTTCTACTTGCTGCAGCTGACACACGCATGCACGAACCTTTCCCAATAACAGAAATTTGACAGACACCGAGCCATAATTGCAATTTTAGTATTCTTGCCATTCAGACAGTAGACGTAAACGTTATTTCAATGAGCATGACAGTTTCTAGACGAAAATAGGTAACCTATATATTAATGTTATTGGTGCAAAGTTCAAAGCAGCTGCTTTCCAGAAATAGAAAAAAAAGACCAAAAAACACATTTAACACATGCGTTTCTTCTCACCAAGAAAACAGTTTGCCTTCGCCATTGGGAATTATTTATTTACAGCTATCAATTACTATGTTAGTTCGTAGTATTTGTTTTCTCTATTTGTCGTCTTCTGTTCGTATTCTGATGAAAATGTTTGAAAAATTAGGAGGAAACTGCACCAAAGTGGAACAGAAATGCAATTAAAAATGATCCACTGTTTCAAATTGTTATTTTTATGAACATTTTTGTGAGCACTTCACCAAACATTATTGTTGAATAATTCATGCTCAACAACTGTTATTGTCTCATAACCTCTCTATGAAAAATCAGTATTATTAATAAGTTCATAAACGGTAATTAACAAACAGAAATGAACGATTCACTAATACAATTACCATACAGTAAGAATCTATGTTAACGGTTTTATTTCATTCGGATCAGTGGTTTTTTTAGCATGCTTGACGGATACTGTATCTATTTGGCTAAACCACTTGAATAACCAATCTAGTGTGTTAGATTTACAAACCCTAAATTTCGTTAAAACTACCCAATCAAACACAGAGGCTATTTTCTCGGTAATTCTGAAGTATCATTAGAGGCCATGGGTAACTGCATCCTCTTAACAAAAAGAGGATTTACGTGACTTTTTCTCTTCTTACGTGACATTTGACTGTAAAAGCCATTCTTAACAGCAGAGAAAATGTTTTTCTAGGGTAAATGGGCTCTATGGTTGTCTTTAGCGGTGTATTGTACAATCAAAGCGAAATTAGGATGCAGGCTAGGAATTTTTAAGCATTTCTGAGAATATCAAAATGCTGTTTATTACTATTTTGGGAAAATTATTTTCTGATTGGATAAGAATTTGACAGTGGTCTGTACCCTTCTGCATAAGAACCGTATAAGATCGAACATGACAGATTGAAATTCTTGAGGAACAAACCAAGATGAAACGCTGGGTTTTTCTAAGAATATCTTAATGCAAAAAGTTACTTAGGAACCTAAAATAGTGTGTGTCCATAAAACTGCAGGATAAATACTACATGAAACCATGGGTATTTCTTATTCAAAAAGGAAAATTTAAAGATAGCGCATATAAACCCAAAAATCCTTGATATTTATTGGATTAATTTTAGGTGGTATTAATCTCTGTGCATGTGAATAGATACGGATTTAAGTGATAACGTGATTTCACGCTCGAGTTGATGGTGTTTCAGATATAAGCGCAACTGCGCAAGACAATCTTAAGAAGATTATGGGGTAGCATCATATCAAATACTAAAATCCTTTTGACGTTAGCAATCAAATTGCGCAAAAAATAAGATCATTTCTTCGCCTTTTTGCAACTTGTTGTTCTCAGTTCATTTCTGACGAAATGACGTCATTGCCTGTGCAGTGATTTAATTGGTTGAAATTCCTACTTGGCTGCAAAGTGACGTGGGAGAATATGCTTGCAGTCTTATCAACAATGTATAAAAAGCTATAACAACCATGAACCGGATGCCACAAAGCCAAGCACTGTAGTTATAAGGTTCAGAAAAACAATAAGCGCAGATGAAACCTTTATTTTATTGGCTAATATTTGTGAAATGTGTTTAGGTAGAAGAAATACGATTATGACAGCTGGAAGTGATCGTCTGGCAGTCACAATTACAATGAACCCATGTTAAACTATAAGGATTATATCAACTTTTTGAAAAAAAACAGTGTCTGGAAACCTTGAGGTAGGTATAATCAAGAAAACTATGTGAAAGCATTATTTTAAACTACAGTCGGACCGAGCTTCCCTAAATTGCATTTGAAAAACGTCGAAAAAAAACAACATATTTTTTTCGAAATATATTTGTTTTTGAACTGCCAATACACTAACTGGTAATGGTCGTCTTAGTGACATACATTGAGAAACAAGCTTAAAATTGGACAGTGATTCGTATTTTATGCCAAATTTGAGAGGCAAAATTAAAACTCATGAAAATTAAAGACAGCTATTCTACATGTACGTAATTTTATACACATTCTGCACTGTCCATTATTGATTTGTATTTCCCAATACGCCCTGCTTCAGTGTAAAAAATGCATGTTGTGCATTGACGACCAACATGTTATCGTTAAATGTAATTCGCAGTGTAATATCACTTGACAACGTTCACTGGAAATATCGTATGTTCAAATTTCGCAGCAAAGTCTCAAGTTCCTCTAGAACAGTGGCTAGCCCATGCAATAAAACGTGGTTTGAGTTGCTGTTAATCCTGTGTATAGCGTTGGATCCCCTGGTGTTGCTATGCCCACATATCGACCAAAAAGAAAATCGAATAAGATTGGCTTTTCTCGTGGTGCATGCCAATTTCACCCACAAGATACAGTGTACTTACTGACAAATTTCAATATTGAAGTGGACTACCGAATTCCCCGCATGCCTCGGCCTCTGGCCTTCGTGTGCTGGAACCGATTTCACTTTCAAAGTTTATGCAACACACGCGTCTGATTTAGCAAATGCCGACAAAGTGGTCCTGAAAGTTAACGTACACTGCATGGCACGAAATTAAAATTCATTGTTATCACTGAAATAGGCTTATTAGGTTTTTTTCTAGATTCACGGTAAAGATCATGTTAGCAGAAGAGTAGTTGTGCACCGTATAGTAAATGCAACTTGCAATGCACACCATGCAGTGCCGTCTGTGATGTCAAACGATGTCTACCAAGCTTAGGGAATTCTTTATTGAACTACTGCATGATCTAAGCTATTAGCAAAACTTATCCGTCAGAGTTTCTACATCTACATATATCAAAGTGCGTTTACACTATATAACAAAGCATGATATATTGCAAAATTATACAACTTGTTTGAAAAAGAGAAGAAAGATGCTAATTAACATGTAACATTTTTTCTTGCTGTGTCGGTGAAGATCAAAGGACGTTACAAATCTGGTATCAAATTTGACAATACAAATTTTTAATATAACAAATTAGTTTTGAACTTTGTTGTGCAATTTGTAAAATGACGTCATATGTAACTTGTTATGGATGGTACAATTTTTCTAAAAGTAATTTTATGAACCACGTAATCAAGTGGGTGATTTACAACGAGCTTACGAGTGTAGACTTACTAAACTTGTTACACGGCAAAGTTTTACAAAGTCATTTAATAGAACCATAGCGACACATGATGGATACCATATAGACTAATACATGTATGTCACAAGAAACATGCTATATAACATCGTGTTATTGTAACATTTCTCCTTCTCATTTCGAAACAAATTGCATAATTTTGCTATATAACTTTTTTATATCGTACGGTAAGCCCGGCTTTTTACATGCACGGTATATGGTGTTACAAAATAAGCGGTACAAAAGAGTTAAAAACTAATTTGTTAAATTATAATGGTTCGTTATACTTTACATGTGTTGTGTAACCACACCTTAAAGACACTTATCAAGCCCTATGATATACCAAACTACTTTACAACTAATGAAATAAAACTGCACATCTTATTTGTGTAAATTTAAAAAATATCAAAATTGAAAGTTAAATTAAAATGCAAAAGTTTATAAAGGGAGATCAATAATGTCAAATGTAGAGGTGAAGCTCACAGTAAGACCTTGACCTTTCACCTTTTCTTATTCGTGAGGATAACTTAAAATGTATATTTCTGAAGAGCGCCACCCATGTACATGTAGCTTAACATCGAAACATTTCTTCAATTCCTTAAGGTTAACAACCAAAATGCGTTTACCCCGTTTTCCGCATGAGAAAGTTTCAAAATCACAATCTCTAAAGGTAATTTTGACCTCCCCCTACAAAGGTCCTCCAAGCTTAATGGTTGACAAGCAATGTCCAGTCATGCTTGCTGGTGATTTAAAACAAAGAATTAGGGCTTGACAGAGCATGAGCAACAATCGAGAAACGAAAGTATGAATGATGTCATTTTTGTCACGAAGGCATTGTGACTAAGTTATGTCAAACATTTTTGTTCAACTAACATTTCAAGCAATTGAGTGTGACCCCCCTCCATGTTCATTCTCCCTTCTTTCAATTGCCCAAAACTTAAGATTATAAAAATCTTTTCAAATGTGTCATTAAACGATCCATTCGTGGTGAGGCATAGGGCAAATGTTATATTTATGAACGTTCGAATGACAGATTGGTGAGTTTAGGGAGCTAAGGAAGTACAGCTGGCACAAGACGTTTATCAGATCCACCCTGCAGGTCTCAGTAAGAAATCCAGCGGCGGCATTAAGTTATTTTTCTTCCGTGCCACCCTGCATATCCACTCGTGTTTCCAAACTCCCAGTGATATTTTACGAGGGACATAAACACATACACACTTCTTAACAACTGTCTCCCCCAGATATTCATGGAAATGATGCTAAATCTCAAACTCTTAACAGGCGGTCTTACACCCTGTTACTGCCCCTTCTTTTACGATCTAAAAGAACACATTATTCCACATGTTTCGGAACAATGTACCGATTGCATCCTCCGTATGTGTAGCTATTTTTCCGCAGCTAGGCGTGTTTTGCTATTTCCAAACGCTGGTAATAAAAAAAACTGAATCCCGACTATCTTAAAGTCTCAACAGGATATTACGGCGCAAACATATTGCCCTTTTAATAGACGCGAAATGTATAATGGGTTTCCATCTCCGGAAGACCTGTCTACATTGCAGGACTACATGTACATTGTACATGTATGCTGTTTTCATAACAGATTAATCAGAAGCTACAGCCTCTAGTTTACAACAATTTCTGTACCTCTGCAGAGAATTGCTGCTTCGGACCACCCTTAATCACTGCCTCTTCCATCTTTGTGTTTACAAAATTTAAACAACAGCCACCTCAAGACGAAAATTGTTTTTTGCAAAAACTAACGAACAGTCAACAGTTATTCATAAAGCATTCGTATTTAGGTGATTTTGTACTCATTCCAACACTATATGTTCCTCTTCACATTCGCCACTTGCGTTACGTTATAAGCATCCTGCGTCAATATCCGAATTATAACGACAATTTTAACGACATATTAACTCCGTAATCCATATACAAAATTGGCAAGTTTCTATTGTATGTGCGCACGTGTCAGTGTCTGTCGATAATCGAGCCTAATTTCTCAGAAACTATTCAACCCATTTCGACAGCTTGGTAAACTTGGTCCTACGATCACCCCAATTACGACTATGCTAGACATGTATATAGCCATGAACATTTGACATCTGTGACGTAAGACCTAAAATTTGGCCATTTATCGCAAAACATAGAAGACATCTCATAGTTTCAGTAATGCGTATATACGGATCAAGATAAACAGCTACAATTTTCATTTAGTTATTAACATATAATCGTGGTCAGGTACGGTTTGCACGTCTCCGACTGGCACAAATGTACGACTATATATATATATATATATAATATCATCCCCATGTTCTGTTTCAGCTAATCTAATATTGAGAAACATAAGGCATGCTTCTCACAAAATAGGGTGCTCGTATAACACGTACAGCTTTGTATAACTAGTAAAAGTACATGTAAATACTAATAAGTCATTATACCTTTCTAAAGTCGAAGATAACGAACTAAAATTGTTGGAATGTATTAAAGTCCCTTATCGTTTCAGTTTATGTAATGTCTGGTATTTTCTGGTATTATTTTTATGGACTGCCCTTAAGGATGTCAAAAATCTGATGCATAGGCTAATGGTCAGGACTCAGCAAGACTTTTGTGAAATGAAGTCTGAGAGTCAGAAAATGAAAATAGTGAATTTATTACCTGTAAATCGAATGGCGGTCCATGATTGAAAATTTCTTGTCAAAATGACCTTGGAAACCCTCGCGTAAAACTTGATTTGAGACTGTGTCCCTCAGCATCCCTCGCCAATATGTAGTATGTTGAAGCCCATATAATGTACTGTACCCAATATCTACCTTATCTTTAGTAGGCCTTCCTAACACTAAAACTAGACAAGCGTGAATTGCGTCACGTTATTTCGACTAGTTCAGCAATGCCCAACTTGCCAAATTGCTACGTGCAGTAAGGCACTTCCTTTGACATTTATAAGGGCGAACAGCAGCCCCCCTTTGTCCTCAGAAATTACGCTGTATTGAGATGTTGCTGGCTTGTGTTATTTAATAAAGATGACCTGAATAATAGAATTAAAGCATGGTGATCATACGATATTGCCATAATATTTATTGCAGGGCAAGCTTAAGTACTAGTGGCACGAATGCAGAAAGTTATTGCGAGGTGTTTTGTTTATCGGTCATTCTTAGGTGATATAAACCCCAACAATGACATCCCTGTTGAATGTCCAGCACGAATACAATTATGACAGCTGAGTTGCATTTTATTGTGAGTGTTCACATTTTACGTCAACAGCTCTGGACTTTTCCTGGCGCCGAAATTCCTGAGAGGCCGAAAATCCACATAAGTACATGTACATAGTCATACATGCTCATATGAATATACTAAAATCCCATGTATTGTTATAAACTGTTGTTTCAAGTAACATAATTGAAAAACAATGCAGCTCAGCGCTTTGAGCTTATGACTTTTCACTTTCAATTGAAGTGAAAAGGGACATTTTCTTCTAATGCTCTGATGCTTCGAAAGTTGCTTCCTGTTTACGCATTTTTGTTTACATTTAGACCAAGTACATGCTTTGCCATTTGTTAGTAAAACTGGCGTTGTTGTACATGTACGTTTATGCGCCTTCAGTCTCTCGATGGCAGCAACTAAAATTGAACTTAGATGCACCCTGCTGTCTTTCAGTATGATAGGAACTCATTCGATGAAATAGTTAAAGTTTATCAATCAAGAGTTTAATGGCATATGATCCATAAAACAAGTCGTTCACGTAATGAAGTGGGGTGTTTTGAGAAGGATCGAGTAGTCCACAGATATCTTTATATACATAATCAAAAACAGATTAGATCAATTTCATATTGTTCAATCCTCAAATTTTAAGCTGAATATTATAGAAAGCACGAACGGTTTATGAGTTTAGCTTATAAGCTCTCGTTTATTAAGATATAACTTTGTATGAGTCGCAATTGCAGTAGAAGTAAAGCAACCCAGCATGATGCGATCTTTGCTGACGCTAAATTTTTATAAGTAATGACTTCTAAAAACATTCCTTATTCGCCGACTTTGCAAATACTGTACTGTTGTAGATGTATAAATGTACGCGTTTAGATGATTATATTTCTGAAATCTGCGACATCAATTACGAGATAAAGTCATTTGTCAGTTTAAAAAAAATCCATTTAACGCTGCGAATATATTGATTAAATTATTTTAAATCGCCTTTCAGGCACTCAATTATCCGAGGAAGTTAAGTGGGGGCATATGCGTTCAAAGTTATTTATTAGCCAATTCCATTGAGAATGTGTGCAAACTAATTTAAACATCAGCTTAAACTGTCTAAATATAGTCGTATAGCGTAGGCAAGCGTTAATAAATTACATTGGTTTTCATGCAATAGCCCAACAGGAATACAGGTTCGTACATTATTCAATAGGTGCCTTTCCATGCAGAGGCTTGATTATTTGACAGGTGCTTGAATACAAATTTGAGCTTATAACAATGTCTTATAGAGACTTTTAAATCAATCATTGGACGTATGTGTGCTGAACTATTAGGTTCATTTTCCATTTATTAAGCGGCTAAGCACTTTAGTTGATTGGTATTTTAAAAAGCTAAACATAAGGTAAAAAGGTATGCATTTTAAGGCCTGTCGCATAAAAATTCCGTTGAAATTAATGGTGGTTTCATGTACTTTTAATTCATTCAATTATTCATGAATTTGAGAGTAGATACTCCATAACGTGATTATAGCTGGAAGATGACAGCATAAAAGCAATCCTGGGTAAAACTGACCAGAACTGAACGCATACACTGTTTGAGAGGCAATTAGTCAGATTTCAAGGCAGTGAGCTGCTGCATGAGTGATCAGCAACAGGTGTTTAAATTTTCCTATATCCAGCTACAGGCCTACCAAATCCAACTGCTGTTACCTCAAAGCCACAGACAGACTAAGCTAAACAGCTCGACATCAGATTCATTAAATTTTACAATGTCATTCATTTTTTTAATATCTAACATTAAATTCTGTATGATAACAGTGACTTTTGCTTAGAGGCAAAATTTCAGCCCTTGGAATGAAAATTGCGGTCTTTTCGAGCAGCTTTAATACAGGGTATCATTTATTCATTTTGTAAATATTTAGTCTAGTCTATGACAATGTTTTCTAAACCTCAAATATAAATATTTTAACGCAATACAAGAAAACTTCAGAATGTCGTATCCTCGAAAAAAATCAAATACGCATACACATTTTTTGTCGAGCCTATCTTGTCTTAGAGATTTTTAACTTTATAGTAACCCTAAGCAGATATACTGTACACTGTATAAATTCATCCTTCCAAATTGTATGTCATTTTAATGAAGGCTATAGACAAACGGTTTTTTTTCAGAAATTGTATGTTACTTCAAAAAGCGGAATCATTGAAGCTATATTTGCGCTCACTTTGTTATATTGTAAACGCACCTTATGAGGAATTTAAATCCTAGCAGGAATATGACATTGATATTTTCTGACATTTACGTCTTCATTCAGATTATGTTCTTTCAAGATTGTCCTAGACTAAACCAAAATTTATAAGTAATTTACAGTGCATGCGCATGGATATTACATTTCGTTTCTTTCATTTTCGTCAAAAATGCTCTCAGCCATAAGCTTTCTTTGGAAGCATTAATCCGTGTACAGTAATTCCGAGCAAACTGGTAAATGTCATAATGCAGATGACGAGGGGTCATGAAGCACAATAGACGTAAATGTAAAGGTGCATTTATATCATACAACAAAACATTAGTTTTTAACTCTATTGTACAACAAGTTATATTGTCTAACACCCACTCGATTACGCGGGTCGCCAACACTGCAAGATGTTAAGTAACACTTTTTCTTCTCATTTTCAAACAAGTTTATAACTTTGCAAACTAACACGTTTTGTTATATAGTGTAAACGCACCTTAAGAAAGCGACAAGTACATGTAGTGCATGCCGATTATACAGTGAGATCTTGAACAGATCAGTCGGAGAAACTCAATGAACTTCGCTGTTTAATAATTAATCTAAAATGTAGTTTATAGATGCAGTGTCATAAAAGGTGCCAAGACAGGATTTTAATCTCGTCATTTTGCGTTTGACACGAGCAGTAATTTTCGATGCAAATCCATAAAGAAATTTTGTGCAATACATAAATCCAATCTGCCTTTCCTGAACCCGCCATAATTTCGTTTATGAAATGGTTTTGCGTGTTTCAAATAGCGGACGTCTACGATAGAATATCGTCACTGCATGTTATTTGCAATGTTCCATTTGCGTGTTTTTCCATACTGAAATGTTGCAAAGTGGCCATTTGACACATCCTCACAGACACGGCACAATAACAAGGCCCTCGCCCTCCCCACGCCCACATGTCTATTTGCTAAGCTAAAGGCAGTTTTTCTCGCAGCTAGCCGATCATTTGCGAGATACAATGTATACGTGAAGTATTACCTAGCACATACGCACGTTACTTATAAAATTGAAAAGTGCGTGACGTGCATGATCTTTTGGTGGCATTTACGCAATGTTCATTTCACGGGATGTAAGCATAAAGACCTCGAAAAAAGTTGAAAGAATTTCATCAAACTGCATTCTACACACTGCAACTTTGGAAATAGAGCGAAACGAGAACCTAGTTTCGAGCTCCAAAAGGCCACTGGGGGGTTGATTAAAAACAAAACACAGCGTAAGGGTTTGCACGTATAAAATGCAAATGCGTGCAAATGGAACTATCAAACAATAACCATTGTGCCAAAATCGCTTTCCAAATTTTTTAAAACTTCACGAAATCATATTAAAAACTGTTTGACGCGAGGCTGGCTTTTGTATCTGATAAACGTGTAGTTAAACTATCAAGAATTAATCGATTTCATCATGATATATCAGCTTAGAACAAAAGTAGAAATGAATATGCTGCTCAATGTACATGTACATGTACGTTACTGTATATGAGAAGCACGTTGTTATAAATACGTTCGATGATAATATAGCTGACTATTTCAAGAAAAATTCAAATTTGAATGCACTATTCACAAACCGGGCAGTAGGAAAAATGATTACAATAAGAAATCAAGGTTCCAGTATGTTTCAATAAATATGAAGATACATTTGACATCGGGCTTTGTGGGAAAATTGTTGCATTATAATTTTTTTCTACAGAACAGTTTGTGACTAGTGTATTCAAGTATGAAGTTTACCCTTCTCTTTTATACATGTACCGGTATGTGGATCAAAAAGAAGGGCAAACTTGTTTAAGTAGTATTCTGCTCTAAGCCGTTGACTTTTAAGAATTGCAATTCAGGAAATACCTCGTCTGTTAGTTTGGGAGTAAGCCAAAGCAAATACTGGTTAATGTCAGATGTTTTAGACGCTAATAGTCTGTTTTGGGAACACTGTAATTTACTTCCGATGTCTGTTACTGATCGAATTGCCTCCGAGCTGCTCATGACAATAACACTGAACCACATTGAGCTTCCATTTCAAAAACTTCTGCTAAAAAAAACTCAATTATTTGAAATGGTAACCATTTGACAAATTAGGTTCTTTTGAATAAATTCTGGTGGGTTCAATTTTATTTTAAATAAATAAAACACAAAAATGTTATTTATATCAGCGTACATCAGCTTACATACAGCTTGCAACTGTTTTTGCAATAGCGTGGAGAATAATGTACAGTCTTAAAATACATGTACTGTTAAAAATACATCCAGCAGTAAATATCAAGCTCAGTGCATTATTTTTACGTGCCAAGACATGAACATTTAACTAATAATTAGTCAATTATGCTACTTGCTGTGGTTTAATGTGAAGACAGAAAATACAATTACATCTATTAACTTTTCAAATAATGCATCTGCAAATGAAGACCATTGAGCATGCAATTGTTTTTTGTGATTGTAATAGCGTAAAGACTGATGCACAGTCGTAAAATACATGTACTAATAAAAAACATTCAGCAGTGAATAATAAGCTCATAGCATTGCGTTTGCCAATACATGTAAACTAACTAATAATTAGTCGATTAATCTACTTGCTGTGATCTAATGCGAAGACAAAAAGTACAATTACATATATTAACTTGTCAAATAATGCATCTGCGAATGAAGAACATAATTCCACTTCAAATCCAACCTATGGAAGCGTGTAATTTAAATGGCATAAAAGAAGCGTGTAATTTAAAAGGTATAAAGAAGCGGCAATATCCACAGCAATACATTTTTTTCTCACTCTTAAAGTTAAATTGTTGAATCTCAATCAAGTTTCGAATTTCCGGTTTTCGACGTTCTCCCTTCCCAAAGACAATGGTATTAACGATGAGAATCGTCAGGCACCGAATGAACCTGACATTTGAATAAATGCCATCGTTTGACGCCGAAAAATTTTAATGGTGGGCAACTTAATGCATTACAGACAAACAGTTCAACAGCAGCGGCCACAAAAACCATCGATAACCAAAACACTAAAGCAGTAAAAATGGCTTTAAAACGACCGTTTTGCCGCAAGCCTCCACAGACAGCAGTGATTGCCAATTTAAAGGGGTACTGGCTGGAGTAGGACATGTCAAGCCGACAGGTTTCAAAGCCATGCCATGGATCGTAAATACTGTTGACTTAGTTTCATGGCTAAGCTTTTTAGAAATTAAAAAAAAGCTGATGAGCTTACCAGAAACCAGCAAGGTGTGACTGGCACCAAAAAGGTAATGGCAAATTGATTTAACGTTCTGGTGAAACGTGTCAGTTTCAGGTCGCAGTTACAAGTATGACGAAATAAAATGAAACATTCATGAAGGTGGCCTATGACAATGCGACTGACCCATTCGAAATATTTCAAATTCAAAAGTCTGGCCTGGATATGCGGAAGAGTTGCATGCACGCACGTACGGAATTGGGTAAAATTGGGTGTGTGGTTGCGAATTCTCAAAAAAGGAAAACTGTTAGCACGCAACTCTGGGAGTTGTATAACAAACACGGTAATAGATTTCGCAAACTTTGCGTCAGTATTCGGTCATTTTTGAACCCCCTGATTTGCCAAATTGGCGGGAAGCAAGCAACTTGTCACTTTCGCAAAATTATGCCCAGAAGGCTATGTTAAGAAATGCCTGCTGCAAACCAAATAGCACCAAATTCAAGATAAATGACACTAATGACGAGTCCCTCTGAGCCCAGCTTGGTACAGCCATATTGCTTCCCTTTTAATAACCAAGTTGGGTGTAATTACATCCGTTATGGTACCTGGATAATCAATAGCCAGAAGGCAATTTCAATATCTATCCAATAAGATGACAATAACGCCTATTAGTCTGGAGTTTGTAGGTTGTTCGAGCCATTTGTGGTCAAGTCACCACCGCTGCAATTAAGTCAAACGGTGAATTCTCTTAACTACACACTATAAATAATTCAAGAATTCTCCAGCTATAAATAATTTTCCGCTTCACTCGCTTATCGTATCCTATCCAAAATAATTATACCGTTGGTCACCTATTGATTGTTCCATGTATTTTCAAATGCCGACTTCTGTTAACGATAAATGTATCCTTAAGACGTACAATCAATTTTACATTCCTTTCGTGGCTCGTCTTGAAAGTGAATTGCTCACCAGAAAAATTGGTGTCCAATTTAACGGTTGAATCAATATGACTCACGAAATATTTCAGAGCTATCAAGCTACGAACTACATGTACATCTAACTGGTATATACCAGTACATGTACAGTAGTTTCCTGTTAGCATTAAAGGAAAAATGTACTCATCTTGTTTTAAAGAACTAACTCTTGTTGTTCAGAAATCTAATTTGGCTATGCGTGTACAGGTACTACCAAACCTCACCACTTGTAAATGCGCCTACCAAAAAGTAAAATGCATTCAAAATGATTTTTATTGTAATGATTAATGAAATGCAATCAGCTGAACTAATTGCGAATACTTAACTTGCACATCGAAAAGAAAGAAAGACAATTACTAGTGTATAACCGGTAAATTAGACCAATTAAAACCAGGGAACCGTGCATGCTTCACGTTAATGCTCAAGTCACGTTCAATTTATAACAAAACCTTTTTTTTTCTTCACTTGCCTTGAAACATTAAAATCCTTATGTAAAGCATGCGCATGATTTAAGGAATAAATGTATAATTAGTTTCATCAGTCAAATTAAGCTGACTTAATAAATCGAGCATAATGCTTTTTATGCAAATTATCTTATTAAAATGATAAGATACATAAATTTACATTTTTAAAAACGATATTGGCATGCAGATTTTAGATTAGCCATTCTGCGGTCTGAGATAAAGCTAACTACCGGCTTCTGTCTGAATGCAGTAAATGTGGAATTTATAAACTGCGAATTTTTAAACCAAAAATGACATACTTTTATATATTTTTAGTCAAATTAACTTTGAGCTCAAACTTTAGAATTATTATTTTAAAGTTCAGAATGACATTTTTCTACCTTGAAATTGAATTAAGCTTCGTTAATTAATGTACTTTATAACGGGTAGTGAGGTATACAGTTTTTCCCTTACTAAAATACATGTATTTCCGACTTTAAGATAATAATGCGCGCTTTACTTGCCTTGAAATAAATTAGTGATACATATTAGTGAGATAGCTATCTATACCAGCTTATAAAACTCGTAGCTTTAGCTTGCGGTTAATTCATATTATTTATAAATCGCGAATTTTTAAGCCAAACATATTTTAAAAGCTTGGTTTTTATCTGCTCTTAGAAGCACGCCTTCGTAGTTAAAATGTTTGAATTATACTTTTATAGGACACAATATAACGTAACAAAAAATATAAATGTGCATTTTCTGTCAGAAAGTAGAAAATGAATTTCCGGCTGTGAGTTCCAGCTTCATTAATTAACTTTTTTTTAACGAGGTGTAAGACTCGTACTATTGGTTTTTTATAATTACAGTATATACGACTGGAAGATAATCGAGCATCATTACCGTCCATGAGCTCTCATGAATACGCATTACAAAGTTGGTCAAGCCAGAAAACAAACATTGTAATTATGAATTTTAGCTGTGAGGTTTTAAAGCCATCTTCTTATATGCTTCATTTAGCAAGTTCTCTTCCTTTAGCAACTACAGTGTACATGTATTTTTGCAAAAGTTTCGTTTTGCACCAGTCAGATTACCCCTCAAACGCCATTATTTTACAACCATATGCCAAGGCTTACGACCTCCATTGTTTCTGGCCAACATCTCTCATAGCAGAACCCACCAACTGGACCGTTTTAGGAAACGTTTGCCAGACCCCATGCAGTCCACCCTTCCCCATCATCTTTTCCCAACAATTGTTCTTGACACATGACCTGTTTTTCTCGCAAAATCTTTCTCCCTGGTATTTCTGGAAACTTTTGTTTCTCTACATGCAGTGTCATGCAAACTGGTTCTGCATCCCATCAGATGCTCTAAGACAAAAAGTGAGCCATGACTTTGAACTTACCTTCGTTCAATCAACGTGAAAAATTGGTTGGAAAAATGCACTCAGGAAGACCAGTGGCTATGATAGTGTCTCGTCCGATTGCTCTTCGGACCTCCTTATAAGGTAGCAAAATAGTTCTCGTTTCCCAAATATTGCAGTCGCCTCTCGTCTTGCTTTTCTTTCGTATTGTGTTGCAAATGTACGTTTCCCTCAAAGCCTATGCAATACTGAGCCAGGACTCGTGACTCGGAATCAGCCAACCAGCTGGCGTCCTTTGCGGCGAACAACAGTTGCACGTTGATCAATTGGTTGCCAATGAGAATCTCCCACTGCTTTCGACACGTAGCTTAATGGTGAGACCCACGAGTTACCCAGCCTTAATGGAGGATTTGGCAAAGGGGTCTCAGGCAACAGCAACCTACGCTACATCCCATCTACAGTAGCTGAATTTTACTATTATTCACGTCTATCTACATGGAAGAACTACTTATGGATGTGCCAAGAGCCCACCGTGAATGCAGATAGCGAAAAACCAAAATGGGTGCATTAAAAGAAGAAATGCTGTCGTTATGAAGGAAGCTGAAACAACAGGTTTTGTTGAAAGAAATTTGCAAAGGTCCCATTATAATTGGCTGGCCATATGGAAGAATCCGGTTAATATAGTATTTTTCCATTCTGAGAATACAAGCTTATAAGCTTTATCCATTCATAAAAGTTATATTTATCCATGTTGAAGGCATCTACATTATTTGAGATTATAAGCACGCACTAGCTTATACATATCTTGAATCTCGAGAAAGACAAATTACGAAATTATCGTTTTTGTGGCAGCTTTGATGTTTTCCAGTTGTGACAGGAAACCAGATATCGTAACACGATGATTTTGTACATCTACAATCTTACGCATGTACTATCAATCAGTTTTTCTCTGGAAATAAAGCCGGTACCTTGACTGTATATGAATATTTTTTCATCAAATCTATCCATTTTGAGCTCGAAAGTCAGCCTTAGGTAGCGCTAAAGTAGCGTTATTATTTCCACACTGCAACCTGCCTCACTTAACAGGATTTACAGTAACCTAGGTGTCGATGCGATGAATGTTTACGAGAAGTGAGTGTAAAGAAACAAATGTGGCATATGATGTTTCTCGAAGCGAGAGGCATCCTGCTTTTTTTAATTAAAGATAAACTTACTCAGTATCTCACGTTTAACTCTTCGATGGCACTAGCACTTCCAAGAGTAAAGGCAGAATCCTTAAGAAGTTACCAATTGGCAAATTTGGTAACCAATGTTATGACTATGAACCACCTGCTACGAACGTTTTAAGGCTAGAGGGCCATTATATGCTGGTTACTTTGCCCTTCATTAATTGAATTGTAATTCAAAATCACCTTTTCATAACATGCATTTAGTGTTTACTACACATTTCCATGTCAATTCATTTGATTACATTTCATAAACCATTCGCTGTCGTCGTAAAGAAGCGTTAGAATCAAAATTGAAAACCTAACCCTATTTTAAGGAAATTGATTTTTGTTAAAACGCTAAAATTGCTGATATGTTATATACATGTATACGATGATCCATGCAGTAAATTTTGAATGAGGCTAATAGGTGTATAATATTGTAGCCGTTAACATTGTATTTAAACAAGACGATCTTTTCTTGCAGAGTAAGCCTGGCGATACAAATTAATACATTAAATGAAAACTAACTCTGCTAAATGTGTACAGTCAATAGTCCTGCTATAGAACCAAGATATTGAACTACTGGGTTTATGTCTGCAAACATACTGCGTGTTGTTCGTTCATGTCTAGCTAATGTTTCATCCTTGTAAATTTCCGTTTATTTTGCTGGGTAAACATTCGGAGCTTCTTAAATAGTTCACAGGTACATACATGTACAGTGTATTCATCTTTATGTGGCAACCATCTGTTTCGTTTTGCACGATATGTCCATTTCGCACGTCAGCCATTCCCACACTGCTTTTCAAATCGTTTGTTCATAAAGAAGATTCAACAGATATCCATAAACGTGGTAGGCTTATTCCAACTATAAATTAACGGGGCGCAAAATATGAGGCGATATGGAGACATTAAAACTAAATGCTAATGGTGTGGAAGCACTAATTTTCTGACCGGACAAATGTACAGGACACAATTTTTCGAAATTTATTGAAAATGACGTTAATAATATTGGAATATACGTATTTCCGAACCAGTTACACCGGAGAGGATTATGTTTTGTAGCCAATGTGAAAGTAGGCTTCTCCTAGCGGCTAGTATAGGCTGGCAGTGATTGCCTATATTTAGGGTAGGCAAAATTTCTTAATTTCAATTTTAGGTTAGTTTAGGTTAGGCTAGGTTAGATTTGGTCAGATCAATCGAAAAAGTACTAATTTTAACATCTATTTTAACATCAATTTGAGCTTCAAAAGTTTTATCATTACTTTCAATAAAGTAATCAAAATCATTTTCAGTTAAAGAATTATCTACTGCTTTAACTGCTCTTAAAACAACATCTGTAAATTGTGGTTTCAATTCTTTTGCTGCTGTATTTGCTGTATTTGCAACTAGAATAGTTGGTTTATACATGTACGCGTGTGTATTTTTTAATTTAACAAATATCTACTTCAGGTTCATTAACTGCTCTACCTAAGTATAGAACTCTTTCCATAATTACAGTATTACCCATTCCGATACCTAAAGTAGCAGGTCCAACTCTCAATGGAGTATGTTTTTTTACATAAAATAGCATGGTCATATTTTTTACTAAATTTAAACGCAATTACATTCTCCATCAGGTAATAATGCAATTATTACTTGTGAACCATCTTTATAAATAATGGTAATTTTTTGGAAATCATATGTTAGATCAGGTTAGGTTATGTTTGATTAGATTAGGATAAACCCAACTAACCCAAAAAAAACCAAAAATGAAGAAAAGATAATTCCGACAGCCAGAACAAGTGTCATTCTTGTCTAGATAAGCAGGGTTGGATCAGGGCATGCAAGGTATACCTTAGTACATCCTTTATTTTTAAACCAACATTCAGCAAGATCTCGGAACAAAAGGAGTTCAAATTTATAAATTGCATTTATTATAAATATATTATTATAATTGAATGTTTCTAAACTCGATTGAAAAGCTATATGAATTACGTGTATATTGTCGTTGACATTTAGATATAGTACACAAACTCTGAGCTGAAGTGACAGGAGTTCATTTAGATCTTCAACAATAATAGAAAACGTAATTGGCATGGAAAAAGACAGTATACATATTTCATTGAATTTTTGATGCAAAAAACTCGTATTTGCAAAGCCAACGCTTGTCGAATGAGCGTCTAGCATCAATGGACTGAAGGTTTTTTTACCCTTTTAAACTAATGGCCATAAATATTTAAACTAAACGCGTCCATGGTATATTTATGCCTGAAATATCACGGAGTAGCTATAGCATTTGGTCAATAACGGAGGAAAGGAATAAATAAAAGAAAAGAGCATCACAATACGACCTATCTGACTTTTCTTTGCTTAACGGTGACTTCGTGGGGCTCTTTTCATCCGGTTTGCATCAAAAGAGCAAATAGTGCAAATAATGATGAGAACATTACATTTCGAAACTAACAAGCTGCCATAGAATTTATGTTCACCATTAGCATCTACCTTATGAAAATTTAATTAAATTGTACTCGTACAATCAGTACTTTTACAGAGAACCTTTTACAATTGTGCGAACTGCCCATCGAATGGCATAAATTGATTTTCGACATGTGGTTATTTGGTAAATTTCATTTTGCGGCAAGCTAGAGTAGGAGCATGTATAGGTTCTAGAAATAATTCGCGCCTCATAAACGTTTTCAATGGAACAATTGTTTAATTGGGATGACATAACTTCTCTGACTATAGTTCACTCAGTCGAGCTTTTAACAAATGATGCGTCCTAAAGTCTTGGATAATACTCAGTAAGTAACCCTCTACATATGCTGGCATGCCATTTATGTACTAATCCATGTATATATACTTGTACAATCTGCCAAAAAGCGTATATCCATCACCAGAATGCTATTCTTATTTTGAGTTCATACAAGATAAATTTCGATATAATCTCTGCTCTAAATGTGAACATATTATTTATATTTCAACTAAACTCGTCTAATATACAATAATGACACCCGTCCTAGCTGTCAGAATTTATCCATTTTATTTACCAAAAATGTTGTTTCCGATATAGCTGGTCCTTCCGTCAAGAAATCAATTCCAGCCTATGAGTAGTTAGGAGAAGCCCACTTTCACAGAGTGCCTGTGCTGCAGCCGGGACAATGTCGAAGTACCCCTTCATATGTCAATGGTGTCGACCAATAGTTACGCATGGTACAAACAATTGCAAAATCACTAGCAATGTAATTACATGCCGCTGGGTTATTCATATTAAAATATATTTCAAGACCACCATTGTCGACAATTATAGCAAAGGATTACGACTGACATTAATGTTCAGGAAGAAAAATAATGCAATCCATATTCCATAGATGGTGCAAATGTTTATCCAGTAGTCGAATAAAGGCAAATGTAGCGCGAAACGGTTAAACGACTTTTGTCGAAGTAAAGTGGTGCAGACGTTTTGCTACGTCTTCCTTTATTAAACAACTGACGAACTTCGCAGCTTTGCTAAGGGGGAAATGAGAAATCCAGACAACGCGATTGAAGCTAAACGAATGCGTATCTATGTTCGAAACCCTACAAACGTCTTACACTAATTAACACTGATTCTAATATCCCCACAATAAATCCCTAGGAATATTTAAATCTTTTCGTCGAGCTAATCTTCAGAGTCTGAAATTATGCACGGCACAGAAGCGAAATAATGACACTTTTAAGTCTGCATTACCATTTCATATATTCCTAGAAATCTGAGTCCAATTCATTGCGTTTCTTCGCACACGCATATGCCGAATTTGGCATATAAATATTGATTAAATGCTTCTAATAAGACGTCAACAACAAACGAGCTTCGTTCGCGTTTCTTTTATTATGGTAAAACGCTCGAAAATTAACAAGTAATACGTCTATCGCTGCAGGGGATGCATGTTTGCATCTCTTCACTTAATTGTGCAAATCTTATAGACAGATGAAAACTTCAAAGATTAGGCCAAGATATGGGTCTTCAGATTATGTCAGCATTTTTCTCCAGAATTTTTGTTAATGATAATTAAGTTTTTCAGATTGCAAGTTGTGCTTATCTCGCATATAGTACTATTTTTAAACTTTTAATGATCAGATTTCAAAATGCACGCTATATCACCTTTTTTTAAAATTATAAACGCATTAATTAATCTGATTAAAAAATGCCCGAACCTATTCTAATGTGCCTCAATCAGACTGAATATATACATGACGTGATATTCTGGAAAGGTCCCGCAGACAAGAATATAGCGAGCATATTTTAATTCCAGCATTTAATGTACAAATGCTGGCGAGCAAACAGCGTTTATCAGCCTGATGTTAAATGCTAAAAAATGGTGGCCGTTCTAAACCATAGGTCTAGGCCAAAGTATTAATTTAATTAAATAACAAATGTTTAACTAAGCGTGCTAGACGCGGGTTTGTGGAGAACAATAAGCCAATTTTCAGCGTTCAAATTAAAACTCGGCTTTGATTTTAATGCGATTCGCATTAATTGGACGCTGAATGGACTCTATTTGAAAAGTACTCCGGATTGAATTTACTGACTAGTTCCCTGAATGAAGGGCGATTTTAAAATGTTATTTATAAACTAGAGTGTATTCAAACGACACGTCATTTATAATGCAGTAGACAGTACAACACAACAAAAGTTTAAAATTAACAGAAGTGTATAAGTAAACTTTTGTGTTTTCCTTAAACATTTGCTACAAAAGTACTTTCCCTTGAGAAATTTGACCACTACTTTTGCATTTATCAAAGCCAAAAAGTTGAATTGAGTTATAAAACCTCCTTTCAACTGTAATTGGCTATTTGTGGTCACGTGAAGAATGACGTAATTGATTTGAGGGTCACAGCAGCCATTACAAACAAGTTTTCAACTACTGGTATTACCCTTAGACAGCCCCTGTTACACCTAGATTTTGTTTGTTAGCAAATCTCCTGATTTTTTGATACATTTTCAAACTTCTCCTGACTTTCCCAGGTTTTCCAGTCAGTTATAAATCCCCTGATTTTTTCAGGTTTCCCAGTCAGTTACAAATCCCCTGATTTGCTCAGGTTTCCCAGTCAGTTATAAATCATCTGATTTTCCCAGGTTTTCCAGGATTCTTAAGTTCTATAGGAACCCTTTTTTATTTATCAGTTTGAAACGCATCACTACTGTAGCAACAGTTTTATCAGGGACATCATTCCATATACATGTATAAAATTCATGTTAGTCAGATTAGATGTACATATCCTTATATTCATGGAGTGATGTAGTGCTTGTCTTTATTATGAACAATAATAATTCTCGTCGTGTAGCATATTAAATGGCTTTTATCAAACCGATAATTGAATCGAAAGTTTTGACAAGCATTATTACTCTTAATTAGTACTCTATAAAATTCTGGCTAATTGGGAGGCTAACATTCTATACTTCTCGAATTGCATTTTAAAATCACATGGTTATTTTTCCTGCAAAATACTTGCGCATTAATTGCAACGAGTGCATTCCGGGTAATTGTAATTATTTTCTCCAAATAGATTTTCTAAAAGTGTAATGCGGTAAAATAAGGCAAAACAAATTAACTATATAGAGCATCCATGTACCATATGGTTTAGGCTCGGAAAGGCGCACACATAATAATAATGATGAAAGGTGATATTTCTAGGTGGCCATTATCATGTCAACATATCGTTTGTTTTCAAAAATTAATGTATATATAAGATGAAATCTGGGGATCACGTTAATGGCTTTCCAAGAAATTGCAATAATAATTAAACATCTCAGATTCTAGGTTGCTGTACCTCGTATATAATAAAACGCGTTTTATTACAAAATTCAGATACAACTACAAATTATAAATATATGCAATTAATAATGTAAAAGATATCTGAATAATAGCTAAGCACTCAATAATATTCCGCAATTATAACTAACGTTTATTTATCAAAATATCAATACCCAAAAAAGATAAGACTATGCCAAATAGGGGGCAGAAATTATGCATTTATGCGCATCGGATTTACTTGGTAAAAATAAGAATTAACATGTTAATGGCCGAACTGCTTAAAATAAAAAAAGGATTTGATATGCAAGTATAACAACTTATGTTACTTTGAAAATGTGAATAATTGTATATGTTCAGGAATTAACCTACGAGTGTAATACAACGTGCATTTATAGGTATTATTGTGCTTTAAATTAAACACAATGAAAAATCCGTGATACAAAATATAAAGTGATTAACAAATGTTTTCTAAGAGTATCTCTATGAAAACATTAACTGTGAATATTTTTAACGTTTTTATCATGTCAATTTTTGAAACTGCGCATATTGTCCATCCTTCCAAAACTTCACTACACTTAATCAATATCTGTGAAAGCGTCCTACGCTTTACGTTTTCATTTATTTCTTGCAGATTTTCAAAGCAAGCGTTTTTCAAGATGGCAACAATGAAACGTAATTAAACTGGCAGCCGGTTTTAACTAATTCTACCGGTGTGACGCAATTCGTCAGCGCATGTTTAAAGAATGAACAAAATTGCACTGATTAAAATTGTAGACGTGATACTTCAGAAATTCAAATTTTAGGCTTACTTTGATAACAAATATGCAAAGCACTAAAATGTTGACTGTTTCGTATTCAGCAGGAAAGTACATTCCTAATCTTATGTGAATCTTGAAATCGCAGGTACTCGTCTGTCTATGACAACAACGACTTGCATAATGCAGACAAATAATCGTAAGTAGTTCGATAAGTTACTGCCTCATGAAAACTTGTGTTACACTGTATACAGTTTGATATTTATTCATTGCGAAGATAGTCAATAAAAAAAATTCAAATTCCATAATGATGTGCACATGTATACTGCACAGTACAAAAATGTATAAATATACAATTCCTGCACTAATATGATTGTCCCAAGTAATATACTGTATAACATTATAACATCATACAGTGTATGTACAGTATATGGACAGTACCGAAAATGGTCCTATATAAAAAAATTAATTTCTGTAATATTCAAAACATAGTAAATTGAATAAAACTATTTGGAAATCAGTTTCACCTGTACAAGTGGCAAATAATGAGTGTCGAATGAAGATATAATTTCAGAATGTTAACTGAAACTTAGCACAATTACACATACATAATTATCCCCTTATATAATTCATATACTGTACATGTACAATGTACATAATTCACAAATTTCAGTGTGGGTGCCCGTCCTCTCTTCATGTATAGGCAGGGAAACGAAGACGAATGGGCATACTGTAAGAATACTGGAATCACCTATAGGCATACTTTGAAGAACATGTCTATACTTGTCAGGTACGTCTCCTCTGTTGTAGGCTACTTAATGATACTGTATGCAAAGTGGCATTATCTTTCATTGCGAATTTTTAATTTCAAGCACTACCCACGTCCACTTTCAAACAGCAGCAGTTTCCAATCAAATGTTATCTTGATTTACAAGGCCTATACTGAAAAATAAAAGAACAATTTGCTCACGGTTCTCTAACCTAATCCAAGCAACCGAAAGTGTTAAAAATGACAACATTTCTCATTGTCGAGCTTCTTGGGCTTTCAAAATGCGATTGTTAGAGAGCACGCTTGTGTTATAAAAACAAAGCATACTTTTTACTTATTGAAAGCAAACACAGTAAACGCTGTGACTCTAGTCTTATTCGAATGATTGAAAATCTCAAGTGCTGATGTATAAAAACATGACCAAATACCCTTGGTTCGATTGTTGATATCAGGTCTTCAAATTTGGGGCGTATCGAAACGTACCAAATAAATCTCACCTTGCTGGCAAAATTAAAAGAAACTGCTTCACCCTATTTATGGAAGCTTCATTAAGCTCTCTTGATGCTTTAATTAAGGTACATATTTTTACTACTATACGAACGTCATAACATTATGCTTACTCATGCATAATTTGCTGGCTATCTCACATCAGACAATAAATTTCTTATTGCGTAATCCACTATACGATTAACGTGATTCAAAGCGTGAATGTATTGATGTCTGGAAATCTTTTCAAATTTATATCGAAAGCAATTTGCATAACATTATTATGCTACGCAAAAGTAATTGCCAATTTTTTCCACAAACACACTCGAACCAGCCCATATTTCAATTCAATAATTAAACGGCATGGGATAATTGAAAATACACGTACACTGTATTTTAAAGTACCGGTAGGTGTGAATTAAGTCACTGCAAATGGGGTAGTGGGTCACCTTTAAACAAAGTTTATGTATTTAAGTATGAGAGTACGGTATTTAAATATAGATTCATATTCATGTACCATTTTCTGTGAATTAATGAATATTATTACGGTGATACATGTACAGTCTAAATTAAGTTAAGCCACATAGCACACAAATATAAGTTTATATACTGTAGGAAGATAGTAAGAAAGTAAATATTGCCGGTTTTCGTTTACATATGACATTACTAATTTAACTATACTGTTTTAAAGAGGAAGATAATACGAAATTGATAACATTTTTTGGATTTTGGAAAAACCGCTGTAAACAGTGTATTAATGGGCTGTAACAGTGTATACTATACCGTATGTTGAAGAACCAATAATTTGTTTGCTCAATATCAATTTTAAAATATCAGTTAGAATACATATAAATTTATGAAATACATGAAGATCTAATATGTGAATGAAAGGTCAATTGATATTGAGGTAAACAACAAAATTATTATCCCATCTACATGTAATTTCTCAAAACAAGGTCTATAACGCCCTTTAGTCGAATGATTTTATTAAGATTGGGCTGCGTATTTGATGTAATCCCAAAAAAAATGAAAACATCTTTGCCATTTTCTGAAGGTATTCTTCCATGCAATATGTCCCGCAGCAAACATGGACAACCCATTTGAGAATAACGTTTCAGTGATAATAACATCGTTCATTTAACAAAAAATGAATGCACTTACTTACAGTATAAAGTAGTAACCTACATCAAAAGTACATTTATGCTCTTAGCACGATCATATAGATAGCTCTTCCAGTTCAAGATGATGAACATAAGAGAACAGACACTGACCATGTACATGGTCAACTTGGGTTCAAACACAGTTACACAGGAGAGCTAAATTTCTTTAATGGCTTGATTTGGAGGCAGAAAACAAATAGACCTGAGGGTATACAGTAAGCTTATGAGAAATATCAGCATTAAAATCAAAATATCACAATTTTTAAAAACATTTACTGCATTTTCAGACATTGATGTATGCCGCCAGAAAATTCTAAGCTCATAAATTGTAATATATTTGCATAAACACACAACTTTGAACGTAATTTTTGTTTAAATGAATATATTACGCTTATGAATACGTTTTAACACTTAATATAATTAATATATTTAATTTTTTTGAGGCTTTCAGGGGGAGGGAGGCAATGGAGGTTGGCTGAATAACGAGAACCTTCCTACTGTATACAGTCGTTATATACAAATATGTACATGTACGTGCACATTGTAAATATCAGTAAATGTCTTCAAAATATCTTAAGTAAACGTTTTACCCTACGTGATTCATAGGAACCGTGAACATTGCTTGATGAAACTATTTATAACATACAGTAGATACTATATATCCACTTCAATATTTAATGGACATTCCGGTAGGTGTGAACCGCATGAGTTCACAACTAGGTCACGTTCAGGGCAATTTCAATCCCAATTTGCTATAGAGAAGAGCTCCACAAGATTGCTTGAACAACGCCATTCTATAATTTAAGTGTCTTGATCTATTTGTATATTATTGATTGTGTTGATCGTTCATCCAGATTGAATACAACAAAACTGGTCCAATTACAAATTCTTAAAGTTTGTTGTGAGAAAATAAAACTTACATCAAAATTTATTTGATAAGTTAATTGTGTTCTACTTCAATACACCATAAATTTGACTGACGCGTCACATCCGGATTGCATCCCAATGAGCAGGCAATACATGTATTCCTACTGTATATTCGCATATGTTCTTACATTTTATTCATAAGCATATATTTTAGATTTTCATTAGTTATTTCAAATGTGCAAAACCTAGAGAACGCCAGATAGATCGATTAACACAGGGGCGGATTCAGCATTTTTTAAGATCGAGGTTTGAATTTTGGGAAATTTTAGTAAAAATAAATTATAAACGTTCGATTTTAGGACACAATTTCATAGACTAAAATATTTGTTAATTATATTAATAATAAAGAAAGGCCATAGGCGAAATTGTTAAAAAATTGGACCTACATGATTGTTTTCACCCTGATTTCCACAAATTTGTTTAGTGAATTAATAATTTAATAGCGATGCAAACGATTTTTTTTAAATAATGTAGACCCAAATGATTGGTTAACCAAGATCTGTTGACTAAAATTTGTTTACTGATGTTAATAATTTATAGCGCCGCAGGCTAATTTCATCCCCGGGAACCCCACCCTGTATACGCCACTGTAACAGTTCATGTACATATACGTAATGTAATTTCTGGGCGCATTTATAAGCTTTTGGGTATGTGTCAGCATGGTGAAGAAAGCTTTTAGATTAGCCTTCAGCGTCAGAACCAACTATTAATAGCACCATTAAGAAACGACCAGTAATTGCAACAATCACTTTAATTAGAATAATTAACTTCGACCATTCATTGTACATATATAAAATATGGCCAGAAATAAGCCTTTGGTTACCTATAGGCGGTTTTCAAATTGACAACCCTTCATGATTTTTGCGATATTAAACAAATAGGGTACGATAAAATGTCTGATTTCGATAGTAAAATTCTATATTTGGTTTGGCCTCAAATGACAATTATTGTCAGCGTTATAAACATTAAGTGGACAAAAGCATATAATTTATCCACATATAGACAATAAAATTTAGGAAGCGCCTTCCACTTCCTGTACTGAAGTATTATGGCACGTTCAGTGCTTGATTAACTCGCTTAAAGAGCTGCTCTATTAAATTAGTACATTTTATTTCAAAAACAGTGTTAATGTGCCAAGCTTGAACAAGCTTATCAATATTTGCAACATTGTTAAAAGCCGTAATTACGACCCATTAACTTTCTCGTTAATTGTTACCACTGATTATTACGCAACCTATTCATTAACAGACACTATGTATACATGCAGACAAAGTTAACGTACTAAAACAAGTTCCATCAAGTCACATATATGTTTCCATGGCCACACTTAGTTTGCAACCTGGTGGTGAAATGTTTCAAAGCACACAGCTCATAAAAGGCGTCACAGCCCTAGGGGTGTGCGCTAACTAAGTTTACTAAAACATGATACAGCATATTCAGATATAACGCACAAAATAAGTTAAAATTCATTTTAAATTCAGCGACCTTGCATGAAGAAACTACACCATAAGAGCTATCAGAGTAACAGACGTCGCCACCTTGTGGGCAAATTTCGAGGCTACGTGAATGGGGAAGATTCGCTGCATTTTTTTTTAGAGTTACCAGAAACAAAAGAGACAGAAAGTCATGTATTCGCCTCAGGTTAAGTCTGTTTAGGGTGTTTACGGGATGAGTTACTTAGTTAAAGTGTCGTGAATCAAACCACGTACCCCATGCAGAATCTCAAACCAAGTTAAAGTAGGTCACATTTTTGGTTCATATTAACTGAAAGTCTGCATGTAAGTGTAGTGCAGTTTCTAAAGTGTATTTGTTTGCTCAATTATTGTACAGCCACCTTTTTTTTGGAAAAAAAAAAGGTTGGCTAAGCGCATTTATGATTTTCGTTTGTTGGAATTTGTGAAATAAGTACAGGCACTTACATGTACATATCATTTGGAAGAAAATTTACAAAATGTCATCATAGCTCATCGCCATAACAACGCTGACTAATGGTCATTTCACCAAGATGTCTTCTTAAATTGTTCAGTGAAAGCATCACCATGGATCACCATGTAGTTTCCTCACGTGTTCGTCTCAGGTTGTCTGCTTAGGGTGCTTACGTGGGTATGAGTGACTTAGCTTAAGTTACTTGGTTTGAGTGTCTTGAATCACACCTACCCCTTGCATATTCTCAAATCAAGTTAAAGTAGGTAACATATTTACAGTACATGCATGAATTTAAGGTAAATTAAAGTCTGCGTGTAAATGTAGTTACAACTGATCCAAGTACAGGTAGTTGGGTGCTCAATTACGGTACAACCATTTTTTTTGGGGAGGGTATTTGGTAAAAATGGCTGACTGCGCATGTACGATTTTTATTTGTTGGAATTTGTTAAATAAGTACTTAATTTTGAAGAAAACTTTATAAATTGAGCCGCTCGTCGCCATAGCATCGCTGCTTATAGGCCATTTCTACAAGATGCCTTATTCGATAATGCCTTCTTAAATTGTTCAGTGAAAGCATCACCATGGATCCAACCAAAAAATGCTTAAATCTTCGAAGTTTTATCGCCTAAAAAACCGCCACTGCTTATTTTTGTCCATAAAAGATCATTATTGGCACTTGTTTTCGGCTCTGCGATTTGCTGACGACCGATTAGCCCGTTGTTCAACATCTTATTATTGTCATCGTATCCAAGCAAGGGATGGGACATATTTTCAAAGGTCACTGAGTGGCAACCGAAAACGATTAAGTAAAGTGGAGCAAAAGGGTGATTAAATTAGCATGTTCCTCTGCAAATAATATCAGAACCGATAATTACACGAGCGTGCAGGAGTTAATGGCACCAGGGCAAATAGATCATGAAATCAGCTCAATGATGAACTAAAATAACCTTAATTAGGGGTGTTAATTAGCGGGGCTTATGGCTTAAGCCGTATTATTTGTGAGAAATACAAATTACGAAATGTGCGTTTTTCAACAATTTTGCTCCTCTTGCCCTTTCAATGATGACGTCAGCATTCGAATGTGATTTTTTATTGACATTTATAGAGAAATACAGATTTAAATTTACCCGCGCTCATTCAAACTAACACAGTTTCGAAAAAAAAAAAACTTTAAAATATCTTATTTATTTCCAAACTATTATCGATCTAATGTACGCTCTCATAATTAAAAACGGAAGCAACATGTTGACGCCAACAGCCAGAAAACCATAGTCCTAAACAATGGTACAAGTCTAATTTTACCACAGACCAACAGAAGAAAACAACTATTTTTTTAAATACAAAATGCACAGTTATTTGCAATTTAAACGGCATTTAGAATTAAGCATGACAGAATGCAGTAAAACGGTATTTAATTCTGATCTGAATGGATTCAAAAATTTATCCCCAACTATAAGAGGGGTTAAACAAGCATTTAATTACAAATAAACGGTATTGTTAAATTGCTATCATGTACTCAATGCAAGCACGTGACTAATAATTTTATATTTATTATACAACAATTATATGATGTTGTGCTATTTTTAATGGCAATTAACCTAATCTTAGGTATAGTGTATGCTTCAAATGTGGACATAAATATTCATGTTTCCACTCTACTTGTCTTGTACTCAAGAATGACACATGTCCTAGCTGTTGAAATTTATCCTTTTTATTTTTAGTTTTCTATTTCTTTTTGTGTTTAACCTAACCTAAACAAGCCTAACAACGAAGTTTCTGGTTTGGCTGCCCCTAACCAACAAGCCCACTTCGTCACTGAAGGGAACCTAAGGCGTCTAAGGTGAAGCATTACATGACAAAGAAGAAAGCATCGAGGGACTCAGCCCCTTAAAGGAATTTAAATGTTCAATTCGATATATTCGATAACAAAAGAAGACAAGACGAACAATCGATTAAGTTTATATCGAGTGGAAGCTTTGGCGAAATTCTGTATATAAATGCATCAATTCGTTGGTTTCTCTATTTTAATTGCTGAGTCTAGACGGGTCAGGCTAGGTCTGGTCATTCTCTGTCTCCAAGGATTTTATCCCTTATAGCTTTCCTAACTTTTGACCAATCGAAATACTAATGCAAATTTATTTCGTGGAATTGTGGGTCTGTACACGTGCATGAACATACAAATGCATCGCTTTTTTATGCTGATGGTCACCATCCCAAATAACGAAGTCGGTCTGTTAGTTTTTTGGTCGGTATATGTCCGTGATAAAACTGTCTGGTAATATAATTTAGTCAGCCGCACGGTCACCTTCACTAAATGTAAATTGTATCTTCCTGCTCCGTGTGTGCATTGGGGTTAAGAGCAACATTTCGTGTTTAGAACTTGTACAACATAAATCCGTTATCAAGCCCAGACCCTGAATTTAATAAAGAATCGCTATCCGATTCAGCTTTAGTAGTTACTTGAAGTGAATCTTAAAATACCATTTGGCGTGTCGAAGTAATGAATTTAGCAGACTGTCATTTGGAGTAAGTCTACTTCGTGCCACAAAAAACGACGTTTCGCGATATTTTATGAGACTTAAAACTAATTGACAAACAAGTGTAAAAAGCCCAAAACTGCATGATGTCGAAAGAGCAATTTCTTCTACAATTCGAAAAGTACAAGGTGCCTCAAAAGACGTTGAACACGGTTAAGCTCTATTTACAGTCTTATCAATAATGGGAAATTTATTAGAATACTAAAACGTTATTGTGATTCGGTTATCTGATAAATGAAAAAAATTATGAGGCTTGTATGAACCTGTAAGGGAAAAATATTCGTATTTGCATTCAATCCAAATACTACTTTGTAATCGTTGCATTCGCAACTTTCCTTTAATACACTGATCATTATAGACATTGGTATTTTTTTATGACTGACAAGAAGAAATTAAGGAATTGACAGGCTCGATCGTTATAGAACTGCTTTGTTTCGCTGGATGTCTGCAGTTAGTTAATCATTTGATGTCAAATCTTTTCCAATAAACCTAAAAGCGTTGGAAATACCGTACGAGATCGCTCGGCAATTAAATATTCCTTTCCACGCAATTTTCATTAATTTGAATAAAAATCAATACACCTTTACCTAATTGCGTCTAGACATCCAGACATCCTACCCAATCGCAAAACGTATACTAAACCATGACAATAAAAAGTTTTTAAATGCACTTTTTTTCAGTGTTCTTTCGTGAAAATAATGTGTTTTGTTTTGGCTTTTCATTCATATCACAACTCGAAAAAATCCGACCACTTTGGATAATTTCAAAAGCTTTCAGTTAATATAAATTATTCTGGCATTAAAATCGCCCTGTTTATTATCAAGATGCGGAAAACAATAAGGTAGGAAAGGGATGAATACATACTGTGTTTAACAATGCCTGCAATGACGTCTAGGGAGCATTAATTCAATTGAATGATTTTTAACAGACTTCAATGGATTCAGCAATGTTAAGTGATGCGTTCTCAGATGCACGGACCAATATTTATACAGGAAATGAAAGCCGTTGCAACGTCCTTATTCCGCGATTAGGAATTATGTTGTTCAAAAATTGCAATGTGTATTATTTCAAACTTATGAAGCGTAAATAAGATAAAACACCACTCAGAAAATGTCGGTAGACTAACTTAATGAAAACGAGTCTTAACTATTTCATGAATCGTTGTTAAGCACATGTTCTAACGTTTTGAGTGTAATAATAATTTATTTCAAGTAGTCTTCGATTATTTTTCAATTCGATTATTCTCCCCTCTGTTATATACATGTATATACTGTAGTTAATATCTAATTAGGCAATGTTATAGTTTTGCAATTCATTCATTTTCGTGTAATATTCGTGTCAAAACCTGACAAGGTGCCAACGAACACAAATGCATGTTCCTGTAAATAAGGCGTCGAGAAAAACTTTCGTTTTTGGCGTACATGAAGCAGTTTTAAAAACGAAATGCATTCTGGGCTGCAACAGTTTCGATTGCATTTTTAGGGTAATGCATTGCGGACCACCATGCACGATTTCGAATGTACTTTTTAAAACTTTAAAGTTATTAGTTTTTTGGGAAAGTGGTGATTTTGATCTGTTTACTTTAAATGACAAAATTACATTAATTTCAGCCCTTTAGGACGCCGGTAAGTATTTTTAAAAATGATTTCGTAAAGGTCAAAAATAGACAGAGATGAGACACGTTAAGTAAATATAAAAGTTGTAAAAATGTGATTAAACCAGTTAGCAAAGACAAGATGTAATGTATAAACATGTATAGTGCTCATCATGAATCGATCAATAGATTCGCTAGTTTGATTTTTCGGGATTATCAACGAAGGGGAAATTAAGCTCATCTTGTTATATTTAGATTTCAACTTGTATATTTAGATTTTGAAGTTACGATAGATCGATTGGGTTTATTAAATCGTGATTGGCGACTATCACGCACACACCCTTGAAATCTGAATAAGCAATTTAATCTGATCTGGCAATTTTTTATCCAACTAAAATCCGCTTCGATCAATGGCAAAGCAAAGGTTCCAACATAACATGTCGCCACTCTGCCATCATTTCAGTTTCACTGATGATACGAGGCTGCATATCATTAAATTGTTCGGATATTCTTTCAATTGCATGCATGTACGTCGAGCAAATAACGCTCGAATTCGGTTTCAAAATCACTTTGACTGCGATTCGGTAACATTTGAAGGCGTCTTGCATCTGTAATCAACTCATGTTTTTCGCCCTTTCAAAGCCCACGAGGTCTCATTTGCGGAATGATATGCTACGTGTCAACCATTTCCAATATTCGCAGCACGATTTGCGAAAATAAAAACACCCGTGGAGCAGATTGTCATCCCAAATTACCAGCTTAATTTAAGACGGAAATTACCATTCGAAAAGTTGATTGCAAGTATTCGATCCCTCGGCATTTGCTATACACATGTCCTAAATTGAAGTTAGCCTTTATTCAGTGTACACAACTTCGAAACGAACTTGCACTTTCCATTGTGGTCAATATTAACATTCACGCAGGTACTGAATAGCCAATTTATTACGCCAGTTATGTCGTTATTAATGAACGACCCCCATTGGTAGGCCCATTAGGAGAAGCCCACTTTTGCAAGGTGTGCATACATGTAAGCTTACATATACATGTATTTCCTACTAAAATACCGACCCCATATATTAATAGGAGACCCTACATAGCTAGTAATACTGTCAGTTTCAACAGATATGTACATTAATGCTGATAGTGTAATGGTCTGATGGATTGATGTTCTATTCTCATTACTGACGATTATCCAAATTTTCAGGATAACTTACTGTCAGCATCGTAATAATGACAGTAGCACTGATTGTGTAGGGTCGGCTAAAAAGGAATTCAGGTTACTCAACATTGTACTATTTTTAGATAAATTTCTTTTGTATTGTTTTAATATTTAATCCATGTTTGTAGGTTGGAGATGTTTAAGTATTATGACATCATGTTGGAGAGAGGGAGGTCTATCAAATGGGGACATTTAAGTATTATGTCATCATCTTAAGGAAAGGGGGTGGGGTCAGTCAAATGCTGACAGATGATAACGGAAGTGAGAAGGAGGGGTTTTATAAAACAATGGGTTAAAATGGGTACATTGTCGAGAATCTATAGAATTTAAAGAATTAATTCACATATAATGCGTGGTACGATATGCAATCTAAAATGTGGGATAAGCCTGGCACTTAACTTGCAGTCCTTATATTTGCTCCGGAACAGTATTATATTTGCTTCCCAAGTTCTTTCCGTGTGTATTTGTTTTACGATAAAGGCCAAAAGTTGACAACTGCTGAGCAATTTCGAAAATTTGTTAATTGAATAGTGTTGTCGCATATACGTCAGGATTAAAATTAACTCTTATTTTATGGCTAAAACAACAATGGGAAGTTCTGGTACAGCGCAAAATGAATGCAGAACTTAGTAAAGCAGCATTGAAAAATGATAGATATTTGTCCATCAATTCGCGGAATGCATTTTCCATGTTTTATGTGTCTTAATTTGATGAGTGTGCAGAGTACAATTGTAGGAAATTAAATATAGTTGTCGGGGAAACCAGATTAGTTTTTTTCCGCTTGCTTGCTACTATGTAAAGGCAATCTTATTTAATGTGGCTAATTTGAACTGGAAAAAGTATGGGCCTCCTATACAGTAGACGCACATCGTATAAATACACAAGATAAAACCTCATGATATTATAGTGGCGAATTTTCATTCTTTTTTGTATTCTCAAAAAACAATTTTCTTCACCTGAATATGAAATGGAAATATTCCTTCATGCATGAAGGGAAATTTTGAATGTTATATCTAATACGGCTTTAGTTTTAAAATCGTCGCACATTCTAGCAACCCTACTTGTTTAGTCAGAATCCATGGAAATGCATTTTTCATGGCTCATTCATGCATTGGGAAAGTGCAACAAAATAAAAGTGAGGGTACGTTTATATACGATGTGAAAGAAATGACGGGAATTCAATCGAAACTTCAATTTAGTGGCATTTTTATTTTAGTCCAAAAATGCAACTTATTAATTTATGAAACTGAGGGTCAGGGTAACGAAAAGAAACGTTACAAAAATTAAGTCTATGTCGAAATCAAGAGAAAGTATTAATGAATTTGACCCGCTTCATTTGAATTTAAGAATATCTTTCACGTACACTGTAAATCAGACCTTATTAGCATTCTTCGTCAAATTTCAGCATGTTTGGTTTTTTCATTGGAAATGTTAATTTATCAACTAGTTGCGAACTTGGGATAGCAAGAAAAGCTCGGAACAATCACTGAACAAAACCCAATGGGTATTGTTTTACTCCCACACATACTGCGATATCGATTTATCCGCTATGCAGATAAACGTCGTGCAAACCTAAATGAATGTATAGTTCAAACTTAACGCAAAATCGTTTAATTTTTAAATAAACTTCAAGAATGCTATGAAGGTTCAAGCAGAATGAGAAATTGTATGAAACTTTTCGGTAATGCAGCACGATTAATATAGGTGCAGCAATCAATTGAAGCGAAATTTTATTATTAACCCCTGCCTTCATGTACATTCACTATGCCCTATTAGTCAACAAACCCCTCATAAAAACAAGCAGCTTTTCATGTCAACAAAAAGGACATTAAAATTCATAACGACTTATTTGTAATTATCTTTACACAACGTACAGTATGTCCATTTCTATAGACAAATACAATATGCTTCGGTATATTTATCACAAATTCGTCAGGATGCTATCAATAATTGATAGTTACTAAATGTGCAGGTACAGGGCTGGCTTATACTCGTTATTATTCATGGCGAATGGTAGCCAACAATGTCGACAACATTTTGATGACTTCCTAGTTGTTTTTCTCCCAAAAGATACACGAGACAATGTGGGTTATCGTGGTTATGAATAGTAAGTCGATTCTTGCTGACGACATTGGCCTCAATAAAGGAAATCGCTAGTCTCCCATAAATGTGAAATGTAACCCTAACCGTTGATTTTAATAAGGCACATCCCCCATGGGGTACTGATTTTTTTTATTATCGTAATCCAACACAACGCTCGGTAATTAAAGAAATAGATCCAGATATGAAGAGGCGCCACAGGATATCACGAAAAATATTACACTGGCGTAATGCCTAAAGAAAATTGATATACTGCATATATATTTGATCTTGGTATATTCTTTGCCCCTCGAATATACAGTAGAATACAGAGCGTGGAAAGCTATCGTATTCCAGTTTATTTGATATCTAGTAAATCCTGGCAGCTTTGATTATAAGCAAGAAATGGGCGTGAAACGGATGCTCATTTGGGGGTCTCTGACCGACCAAGATCTCTAGATCTGATACATAAACGTGATTAAAATACAATCATTTCTGGTCTAATTGAGTGTTATCATTTGGCGCTGCTATTATCCCCCAAATGTATAGGGTTCATTATTACAAATGACCAGTGTACAATACACTGTACACGTACATGGCTAATGCTAAAGCAAACAACCATAGGTTAAATACTGTACCGGTACATGTACATAGACAGTATATATAGGACGATCCGAAAGTTCTAAATGGTTTTCACTATTAGAGTACTATAGAACATGGTGGATCACCCTGATGACAGATCATGTTCATGTTCATATATTGTACATGTACATGTATTTACGACAACTGCCAAACCCCATGTCTAGCTGGCATCGCTCAAAAATAGTTTTTTTGAGCAAATAGAATTTAAACTCTTCGCTTTTTTGGCTTTTTTCACTTCTAATATAATAATTGCCTGCTAAGGGTTGACTTACTTGAGATACAACTGTAAGGCTGGCGAGTGATTCCCATTTTATTCCATCTTGAAAAACACAATTAAGTTTTTTTTTGAATTCTAGAACGCCTTCCTGAATGGAATCTACCGTTCCACGGTTGCCATGTTTGCCACATACTCAGCCACCACGCGCATCAACGCTATAGTATTTTTGAGCGGCAAATTCAAATTCCTTTTAACAAACGCAGCCTACGTGGATATAAAAACGTTTTTAGCATACATCAGTTGTATATGGTGCACTATATTATCAAATCTTAATAATTACAACTGCAAATATGCCGTAAGTATATTTTTCAGAATTATTGCATGCTATTGCAAATAACGAAAACTTGAAAACTGTATCTGTAACGTCTTGGAAATGCCTCATTTTTATGATTGTATAAATATACCTAGCGTGACATTCGGGGTTCAAATTTACGATTTCGACCGAGGCGTTCTCGTTTTCAGAAACTCTGTATCCCTTCAATGAAGCGAACCGAGTATTAAATTTCATTGCTACCATCTTTTAGAGGCACGTGTGACTTTGGTTGCCAAGATTTATCACAAAGTAGTTCACTCCACCACTAATCTTGCCATAGACCCTACGACAGATCTTTTACCTCGGGCAGAAAAAGAGCTTTTCGTAAAAGATACGCCTACATTTCAACAAAAAAGGTTGCTCTCTATAAGTGCCATAATACCTTCTATTTTAAAATCTGATTACACCTTCCGCGTAGTGCCTTTAATGACGCTCTTGACATTTTTCATTACTTTCCCATTATGCATTGATATCTACTTAAAAAGTTTCATTCAAAAATTGGCAAATCGAAATATCAGTTATCTCATTTTTTCACAAAGGCTCTAGAAGTAAGTCATTGCTGTTGCACATCCTCCATTGTTATTTGAGGGCATTAACAATCTGAATGTCCGGTGAAGAATAAGGAAATTGCATAAAAGGAAATTTGAAATCTTCATACTTTTTTCAATCTTTCGTAAAGATCCTTCTTAAATGGTTTACAGTGCATTTTCCTTCCACCCACGCACTCAACTTCGAGTCATATTACGTATAAAAATTGAATTTAAAATTCCCTTTTTTTAAAAAAAAACAGTTACAACGACAATGGATATATAACAGGGCATTGGGTTGAAACATGAAATATGTTTAAACTCTAATCTAATAAGCTCTCAAAACCCAAAAACCATTCAGAATACAATTTATGGACACTTCAATCACACAGGAATTTTTAAAGCTTACTGGGGAAAAAAAAACATAAAACTGTTTTTATGAGCGCTTTGCCAAAATGACATTGACTCGACCACATTGTATAACACTGGCCCTCGTGACCCCAATAGCTTCAGGTAAGGTATACGAGAAATTCATGCAAAATAATACAATAACGTATATTTCCTGATTGTCTCTTTCATCCTACAGAATGGTCTTCACATTTATCTATTTATATGAAAAATATGGTAGAATCATGTGATCGATCATGCGACCCATACTTTTCCACAACAGGTTTTTCTTATTCCCAACAATGTTTTTGCCCTGACTAGGTAAGCGGTTTATCCCACAAATAATTAAATGTGTGGATGCAATCAGGGGTAAAACGTCGGATATCTCAGAAATGTAGTATAGCCCATTTCCTGCTTCAGTCCAGATTTCCTAGGAATTCCCCAAAGCATTACAAAATCAATGTGTAATTGAAGTCTGAAACAAAGTGGTAAAGAAATCAATAGAATTTCTTCTCTTAGATAAGCAATTACTGGTAGAATTAGAAATTTTGCATTGAGATGAATTCAGACTAATTTTAGAACCCTTACATTATGCTCCGTCATTTTTTTAAATTATTTTGGTACGGGGATCATTAAAGTTCTCCCCTCATTGCACAGATTCATTTTACAAATACTGTTAGTTACAACGAACTAAGGCTTTTATAACATGTAACCGCTGCTGGTATCATGTGACACAGATCTGTGATTTGGTATGATGATAAATTTACCAGAAATCACATTGAGCTTGTCCCTGCTTATTCGATTCTAGCGGATACAGCGCTACATTATGGTATTCCCTGTGAGCAAAATACATGAAATAGAAACTGTCGAGTTCTCTACCTTGTCTCAAAATTTCGTCCTTGTAACAAACACTTTTTTAAACAGTCTATTCATTTTTGCAATGCGGGTAGGACCTTATGATCACCCTGTAAATTATTGTACAATTTCATTTCCACAAGTATTATGTCGCTGACAGCTTGGGGAAACTTGGGACTGAAATCTAATACTTGCAATGACAAAATTTTGCACAATTTCAATCAAATTGATAAAACTGGAGAGTGTCAGACTGACCATGAGTTTTAACAGCAATTCGAACTAATTACCGATCGTATCTACATGTAAGTGTAGGGAATCCTATATTTAACAGTCTCAATCTCGTTGACCTTTAACATTTATTTTAGAAACGTTAAGGTTTTACGGAAACGTAAGGAAGGACACCGTATATAGTGGTGTACTGCTTGCCAAACTTTTAGAACCATTAAACCACGACCCAATTTTTAGAACTCTTGTATTAGAAAGCATCTACAATCATATCATAAGTTAACAGCTAGTTATTCTTAATAATTCCTGTGTTGTTATTACCCACTGTAGAGTTCAGCATTAGATTTGTGCTTCTGATCCAAAGAACACGAGCTGTGACATACTGTAACTGCACATACAAGTACATGCACCTGTAGATGAGCGCGCCATCTATGAGCAGATTAACAATATTTGTGTGTGGGCTGAAATATGGGAAGAGTAAACCGGTTCTTCCAAAGCTGAAGCGCCTGGAAAATCCATGTGCAAGACCTGACATTATTGATTTTTCGCAGCATGGCTGAATATCATACAGTTCAGAATCTTAAAAGAGCGGTTAAATCAAACGACAATGCAATGCATAGTGCCATAATTATTTTTACTTACTTCACAATGATGCACTTTGAAGATGGGAATACACAGTCCACTCTGGCTAGCTATGCGTTGGCAGTTTACAAAACATTAACTAACTCCGACAAATGAACTACTGTAATCGAAATACTTGCGTTGGTCCGCCAGCAACGGAGAACTGCACATTACGCAAGTTCTAAATAAATTACACTGGTTTGGAGCAATCTGTCGCTTGCTATTTGAACTTTGACCTTATTTTTTTTTACATCGTCCTCGTTAAAGCCGCAGGCAAAATGTAAAAACTGGTCAAGCAGCAATTTTTCCACACAAGCTGCAAAATTGACCTTCATCTTGATAGTACATGTAGCTTACAAATGTAAATTGAAGACATTTTGAATACAAAATCATTAGTAAAAAATTTAACTTTTCGGTTGCTCATCAAACAAAACTCGAATTTCGTCCGTAGTATTTTATTTTGCGAGGTTTGATATTCCCTCATGAAAATCCCTGGTGACGTACACGACTGCAAGACATTAAATGGAATCATTTATTTTATTGGTGTCGAAGGCAATGCCGATATCTTGTGTAATAAAACAACCAAATGGTCAATTAAGTCAATAATAATATTAAGTGATTTAATAATAAAATTAAGTGCGTGGTTTTATATAATTCGTAAGTTTTTTCAAGTTATTCATTTTCTGAAATTTACAGTAACGCAACAATTAGTTCGTCCATATTTTGAATAATTTAACTTCATGAAACAGTCAAACGACCTTCAGAAAGGTCTCCGAAAATAGTTAATGGTACGACACCCCATGACAGTTCAATTTCAGATCAGAAATGTACAGACAGTAAAGATGTGTTTACATTACATGTATTTAACAAAACGTGTTATATACCAAATTATACAACTTGTTTGAAAATGAGAAGTTAATAACAATACTTGTTATATAACAATACTTTGCGATGTATAGGTAGTGTAAACATACCTTTAAAGATACATGTATCAAGAAATAATTGCCCACAAAGGAAAAATACTTCCATAATCACAATGCGTTATAAGTAATAGAATTAAAATCTGTACATGTACTAGTACATGTATTTACAGTGAAAATATTCAAGATGACCTTTCTTTTTCATGAAGATAAAGATACTGTACATGTATTTTGACAGAAATGGTGATTTTATAAGCAGAAACATATTTGTAGATCAAATTCAATATGCCGGCACATACAGTGAGCAAAAAAAGTATTTGGCCAGTATATTTTTTTGAACATGTACATGTATTTATTTACACGATATGGTCCTTGCTTTTTGCTTCTGTAGTCAAGACTGGATCACACTGATTAATTCACTTTGTCATTTTCCGACATTATTAGCTGAATAGTTCAAATACATGTACAAAGCCTATAAGGCCTATTTCAATTCAATTACCAGAAATCTGCAAAATGCAATGTTCTCTGACAAGAAAACCAATATCATTTTTTTCTAGAAATAGTAAACTTATACATGTTTAGGTACTGTATGTACATGAATATGTATTTACGAAGTACAGCTGCTGAGAACTACCGGTATGATCAAGCAGCTCATAGTTATACATATAGAACATGTACTATATTTGTTTATTATACTCCGTAATTAAAAATGAACATTTTCTTTATAAAAGATCCGTATGATTAGGAAATCTATGATAAACATTAACACCTTGGAAGAATGTTTTGATTTTTTTCAATAAACGATAGAATCGTTTCATTTTGTACGACATAATTGCTTTTGTTTGGTTGGGTTTTCATTTTGTTGCAAAAAAGCTTACGCCTCAAACCTAAAATGAATTGATTATGTATAAAATCAGCGCTTCGTGATGCAAATGCAATAATTTCCATAACAGAAATTGTTCTATTGAAAAAATATTTTGCAGAAGAACGTAGGACACGAAATTAACAGAAGTTCGCATACAGATAATCAAATCCAATTAATTAATAGGCTCATACGGAACATTTTTCCTTTTTACAAAATATCCTGTTTTAATGGTTTCATCTTTATGATGTACTGTACATGTATAAATTTCATCTTCAATCGTCAGAACATCATTAGGGCGAACACACATGCCATGTTTACAGTATATAAATATAACGATCTTAAAGGTCACATGGCCAGCATTGTGATTATTTCTTTCATTAAATACCATAAAATGGTGAATTAAAAAGAGATGCCAGATCATCCTGAACTAATAACTTAGTAAACCATGTTAAAAATCCAGCATCTTATTCTGTGTTTATGCTGCATGGCTCAAGGCTAATTAACATATTTTAATAGAATTATGATTTTTGATGAATACTGTAAAATATTCGATTTCTCGCTACATTGAGCAAAATATAAATTCATTTCTTACAATAGAAAGTATGTACATACGACAAAAAGACTTAGGGCCAATCCAGCATCTCTAAAAGTGATACTTTCATGAAAAGGCGGAAGTTCCTCATTAGATTACCATATAATTAGAGAAATATAGATCAACCCTGAGTGACTTACTGATGCTCACTTCGGTATACAGTGACGCTCAAATAAATTACTATTATAAGTTTAATAAAGAGAAAGTTGGTTAACCAAAATTGGTTATCATAAAATACTAAAAACTTCACCTCGGAAGCATTATTGATGGCTATAATTCCGATTCAACATTTATATTAATGAAAATACATAAAGCTGAAGTTCGCTCCGTATGGATGATGCTTTCCGAAGGCAAAACTGAAGTTTTCGTCTCATTCGATACCTCATTGGCCTCTGAATCGCAAGGTTCCTCGGTTACAGTGTTTATGTCATCTTTGGACTTACCATTTTCTTTGCAGTAAGGTGGCGAATCGCTGTCAGGGCAATTCCCTTCACTTTTCGATAGCACGGCTCTGCCTTTATTATATGTTTGATACGAATGAATGTCTACAACAGTTTCGTCATTTCCGTTACGCCAATTGCTGGACTTGAACGTGTAGGTATACTGCCTGCGTACCTTACTGTTTTGCGTCCCACAACACAAAATTAACGCATAATCTGGCAAAGAGTTGGTGAGCATGTTACCTTTGTGACACCCGGATGGGAAGGTGTACTTACACTCGGCGCTGCCATCGCCGTGGCTATTTCTACAACTCCCATTGCGGACATCTTTAATCTGCTGACTGTCTTTCAAAATCTCCTCCTGTTGAATTCCTTCATAGACACTCGGGTATTTGCCTCGCAATACTGGAATCTTGGTCCCTTTCTGCTCGGGTTGTCCACTTATTAAACACTGGCAGAAAATCTTCAGAAACGGCCTTTTACATAACGTTTCGCGAAACGCCACCCGGAAACGGTTGGACATTACGCTGTAGAGGATAGGATTGATAGTAGAGTTAAAATAGTAGAAGCACCCTGAAAATGAATAAGTAAAAACATGTAAATGTAAACTTCGACAATCTTGATCAAGCACAGGATAAATGCATAATGCCTTTTCTGAAAATTAGGTTTTAAAAAATATCTCCTGTTCTCTTGTTCTTATCTTTATCTAAAGTTCTATAGAACATTGTCTTTTTTTCGAAAAATCCAGCTGCCTTTCAAGTTAAATGCGAGCCTCTTACAACTTTATCTTATTTTTCGTTGAAAGGCAGGAATACTTTTGGCGACAAGCCATAGGCGAGGATTCCGTGCGCTATACAATTACGAGAAAAATCGCTATCGAATTAACAAAAGATCAAAACTCTTACCAGCTACAAGGAACAATTCGTGGTTTATTTTTCGTAAATATTCATCAGCCCATGTTCCATACAATGAAACATAGACAAAAAGCAGCCTTTGAGCGTGGAACGGAATCCAACAAATGAAGAAAGCAGCAGCAACAGCAACTAAAAATTTAAAACAAAACGAAATATAAAATTCCAGGTTTCAATCAACCCATTACAACAAGCGATGACGATTATAAATTTGAAGAATCTCCTCAAATTATAAACAAAATTTGAAAACATTAAAAAATGGTAATCAGTGTAGGGTGGAATGGTTCAACGACTACAATGCATTAAAGTCTACCACAATTTCCCAGCTTCCTTATGTTTTCGTAACAATAAACATTTTGATGGGATAACAATCTAAGCCTCAGCATTTTAAAACTGATGACTCATAAACGTCGAATTATAACACACATATTAAAGCAATAAAAGAAAATTTAACAATACTTATCATGATAAATTTTATTCTCTTCATGTGATTATGAAATGTTGCCCTTACACACAAATTAATTTTTAAAAACTGTTAGAGTTACAAAGAATAAATTTTAGAAAACGGCAAAAACTTATGAAGTTTATTATTTCACGTATTTGGCTAACAGGGAACACGGCACACGCTGCCGTAACCGCTGAACCCGAAAATGGCGACACTGCGGGGGAAAAATCAATGCGTTTTCTGGTACAGTTTATCGTGATAGTATAACAAATTGAAATTATCGATCTGTGTTAAGAACAATTTAAAAAAAAATTGAATTCAAAAAAGATGTCCACACTATTGAAAATAATCCGAGGGAAGGTCTTTATAAACACCCTGTATATTTAGTTAGAGATTGAGAAGTCAACGTCCCTTAAAATACAAATCCAGACTAAATTTAGTCCGATGTCGCCCGCATCGTCTTGGCACAGGCAAGAGCAATAGAAACAGATTTATCACATCTGATGTGTTGTACCAATCAGCATCTTCCTTATCATCTTCGCAAAACAATTGACGTCCCAATCAGCAAAAACCGTTCCTCGACCACTTCACGCACAATCGACAGGAAAACAAAAAAATATCACAACCTTCATGCTCCCATCATGTTTTCCTGCTAAAAAATGCAGCGTCTTCTACTATGCAGGATGGATAACTGTCCATCCGTTTTCCGAATGTTTCTCCATAACAATATTTTCCCTCATTTCCCATCCCATTTTATCTTCTTACCTTACCTTCGATTCTCTCTCCATATGCCCATATACACACTACCACCTTTTCAAAATACGCCATTCTTCGCTATTTCCCATCCCATTTCCTGAATTGGCCTTGCCAATGGTCGATTGTATACAATTGTACCTACCCAACATGCGAATAACGATTCTTCTGGACTGGATTTGCCATCGTTCGGCTTCGCAACAATTGCCAGCTTCCACAGAGGCGCAGCGACGTAGGGAACCCGAGCGATAAATGGTTATGGCTATGCGAATGTATAAGACAACGATTACGGTCATTGGCACCACGAAGAATAGGAAAGTCGAAGACAACATTAAAATTTCGTAATTTCTATCCGGCTCCAGAAACGTCAGTCCGCACCACGCCGATTCGGGAATAGTCTTCTGGTCGTCGTCTTTCAGGAAATTCACTTTTTGATAAAAACTCATAGGCAGAGCGCAGAGCACGGACATGATCCAAATGAGCGTGATGACACGGGTGGCCCTGGTGAACTTGGACTTAGTCTGAGTACACATGGGATGGCATATGGCGACGTAACGTTCCGTGGTGAAAGCCATTATAGTCAATATCGACGAGTAGGTGGTCGCCTCCGACATGATGGCCCTTAACTTGCAAATCACTTCTCCAAATACCCATGGATATTGCTGCCAGAAGGAAAACAGTTCCAAGGGCAGAGCTGCGAAAAGAAAGAAAAGACGGCATTAGTCATGGACTGATGATACTGGTACTTTCACGGATACAATACAGCATTTTCCTTCATCTAACATACATGCACGGACAGTAGATATCAGGTTAAGAGACTAATAAGAGCGCTAAATTTCACTCTGCCGTCTATCGGCATTATAGAGCCGATTTACTGTGTCTACTGCTGCACGAAAATATGGTACATCTAAAAAACTGGTTAGGCTTCTACATAGTATGAAATCGTCTTATTATTAAGAAAAAGCTTACCTAGAAAATGGAAACACAATTCGCAAAATATTAAAAATTTACCGTGCACGATTTACAATTAGGCACGTCCAAATTGGCCACCCTTTTATTTTTTTATATTATATTTATTAGATTGTATTGTAAATTTAGCATGATACGTACCATAGCTATCGGACCCATCTACCGGTAGAGAAAAATACAATTTAAACTCTTCGTTTTTTGAACATCCCATATAACAATTACTTTACATTGATTGTATTACTTAAGATACGTTCGTACATTTAGATGCAAACGTAAAATGAACATTTTACGACATCTTGCAAGCGAAAAAAAACGCAAATCAGCTTTTTCGTAATATAGATAGAACTTCATCCTACACGTGACCTTAGTCAGCGAATCGACGCTTATACATTGAGCGGGAAATTCAAAATTCAAACAAACGCAGTCACGGCCATCTTACATGTATAGACATGTAAATATTTGTATGTAATATTCGAATTGAACGAATTGCATGGCATGGAAAGCCATACCTATTTGCGATTTAGCTTTCTTACAACGTTTGCTTAGTAAATCATATACTGTACATGTAACATTATGTATTGTACCAATTATTGAAGGTCTGGTAAATCTTCTGCTTCCTGGAATTTAAAAATGACGTCAGGGACCCGTGATTCAGTATGTATAAATAAACGAAATGTCAATCCGATGAATGAGCAGCATGTCTCGCTAATGTGCTTTTTACGTTTGAGAAAGTAGAGAGTAAAAGCAAATAGAATTGAATTTCGGATACGAGATGGAAGTATTTCGTTTCATTTGATTAGTATAAGAGATAGGAGTATAGCATTACAGGCTGCAAACACTACAAAACCGTAAGTTTGGTTGAACCTTAAGTTACCTTAAAGATTAGTTTTCTGGCCTTTAGAAGTACAGTAGTTCAACAATAATAGTAAAAGCTTAAAAAAACACGTAATTACCAGGTACAAAATTTAAAAAAAAAGTTTTTTATTTCGTGTATCAATGTTAAGCGCGATTTCTGAAGGGACTACTGACTGCGAACCACTTTGGGTGATTTTGTGAAAACGGCTTTTGAATTAAATTTTCTTGTATTGCGCTTAACCCTGCTCGGCGATTTGGTGTCATGATCAACTTTACCAGAAAACACACTGAGCTTTTCTCTATAGCGGCAACAGCGTCAACAAGAAGCTGAATTGATAGAGTTTTGCAGGCAATGTGAAATCATGTTCTGTTTAAACCATGTCCAATTTATGTGACACAAGTCTTAGAATGTACAACAAAACTTTACACATGACAAATAGGTTGCGTAATTGCTAGGCACGTGGTCATTAGTTGGTTGGCTGCGCTTAATGGTGCCTGACAGCCTTAATCAATCGCCTGTACGGGGAACAAATTATTTATACTAAGTGACCTACTACTGTTTGTATCAATAATCGTCACTGGTCACCTCCGATCTCAGAAAATAGCTCAAATGCACTGCCCTCATTAAACTCTTATGGAAGCTGTTAGAATTAACTGATAATTTGTTACTTCTTGAAGACAGTACATTTTTCTTACTTCAATCGATGATCTACATGTGCATCTTGCGAGCGTAAAAATGTTGTGGCTTTGCATTGTTTCTCATCAATGGGCAAAAAATATAACGTTATTAGCAGTTTTCCTCACAAAAAAGGATTGGCTTTGCAAATAGTCTTATGACGCATATCCCTATCAGTGCTCTGAGTGATGATCTTAATCTTAGATCAATAAGTTTGTAATAAATCCCCAAGACAGCAGTGGATCAAAGACATCACGATCCATTAACCAGAAAAACACGTAAACAACAACAGTACACCTTGAATAAACCATATTGCGAAAACACGCCTTCGGCTTTTTTTTCAACTGATATTTTCCAAAGAAAATATTTTTCAACGTCTCAAATGGAGGAAGCTCAAAAAAGACTATCTTGATTTTTGCAACACACTAATGCAATGAAACAGCATCCCAGATGACAATTTAATTCTCAAAGGACTCTAAAATGAAACTTCTGCGAATGAAAGTTATATTAAGCCATCCAAACGTTTACTAATACTGCAGCTAATAGAGAAGTTAGATGAGATACCCATGCAGGTAAAACTTGCTTATTTCCAATTGCCAAACAAATTTGGCATACATGTAGTTTTGTATCGTACCGAAGAATATCGGTTTAGTAGAAAAAATGATATATTTCTTTGTTCTAAATCACAATAGCTTATTTCTTTTTTCTAAATCACAATAGCTTTTTTCTCATTTCAACAATGGGAGAGTCATGTCTGGTTACCACTAATGCAATGTCTTAATCTGGTAAGTGCTAGCTGACACTTCTAACCCACTAAAAATGATAAATGGACGGAAAGAAAGCCCTATTATTTTTATCGCAGCTTTCGTAGCCAATGGTAATTGAAATATTCCAGAAAAGCAATCTACATGTATGTGGAAAGCTTTATTTTTCAGAGAAGATAGCCAGGATAATCAGTTTTTGTTTAGAGAACAATGATATTCTCGTCCTTAAAGGCGTTTACATTATAAACCGGGTGACTGGCCGAAGCGTTAATCAAATTTCCCTGACTTTTCCAGGTTTTCCAGACATTTTCGAAAAATTTCCATATAATTTCAAGAAACAAGTTTTACAGATTGGACAGATTTTTACAGATTGGATCACAGATTTTCCAAAAATTGCAAGAAATAATGGATTTTTAAACGGTGCAAACACAATTGATTAAAACCATTAGATCTCAAACACTGCATTTTTGTGGACGTCTTTCGAAATTTAAAAAAATGACTCATGATGGAAAGCTGTAGGGAACGTTTTGTTATTGAAAATTTCGAGAAGTAGTTAATTACGATATTTATAATTTAGGAATGTCGATGGCGATTTTTTTTTAATTAAGAGAAGTAATACATTTTAGGTGATGGCCAGTGACCCTGAATATCTGCAATTGAAACAAAATTCACCAATTACTTATAATTTAATTTATTACTTTAAAAATTGAACTTCAAATCAGCAATCTCGTTTTATCACATAACTACATGTATAACTATAGATAAGCTGTACATGTATACTCTCTTTGAGCAGCATCACAAACAAATTCAATTCAGCATTTGAGGTTATGACAATTCAAGGCTGGCATTATCGATGAGACAAATTTCCCTGACTTTCAGGTTGTTCCAACGGACGAACAGACACCTAGTAATACCATAGCTAAAGTAAGGGACATACTGTAAATAGGACAATCACGGAAAATCGCATTATCAATCTTTTGGTGGATTGATTTCACGCGATTGCCCATGAGCGCCCCAGCGAAAACTTTGGTCACCATTTAATGATCTCTTCATTTAAAAATCTCTTCATTATTATTAGATACGCCGATAATCGAGAAAATTATTTGCATTTCTCGCAAATTCCGTGATTTAAAATGTGAATGCCAAAATCATTCGCTAGGGCGGCGCTTCTTATATCAATGCCCACTAGCTCCATTTCATTATTCCATACTTTATTCCTGGCAAAATAGAAGCAAATGTTTTGTTGCAGAATTAATTTGCATGGCCCCGCTATTAGTATTTCAATAACTGCACATAAGAGAGAGAACTAGAGCATACAAAGATAACTTAGATAATTGTCAAGGCACTTGCATAACAATGTTTTCTGTCGAGTGTGCTCTTAACAGCTACACTGCACGCAGTATGATTGTGAATTTGGGGAATTTCAAGTTAGCGGAAGATGGAAAAAGAACATCAAAGTTAACTTTATCCAGTCTGGTTTGTTTTTCCAAAGAAAAAAGGATTACAAAATTATACACGACCACATGGTGTGTGTGAACATGTGCATATAGGCACGACACTAAGAATTTGAATGTTTACCTCTTGGCAAATGAAACCCCTTCCCTTATGTTATTTTAGCAAATGGAAACACACTTCTATGAACATTGAACCTTTTAAATTTCGCAAGAGTAGAGCAGACTAAGCTCGGACGTAATTAAAATATATTGCTCCTAGAAACGGTAACATTTCAGGAAGTGAAGTAGTGTTTAATTACATTCTACACTAGCCACATGTAGGTAAACAGCATACTGTTATACGGATCTGTGATTGTTTTTAATCTCGATATTTTTCTCTTTTTTGCTTGCTATTCTATTATTGATTGTCTCTGAGCAAATAATATTTGCATAATACTCTTTTAACGCAAATTTAATTTAAATTATGTTCCCAGCAATGTTGCAAAATACTTCTTGCAAAATGCGTTAAAACACTGCTACTAAACAAAGTGAGTCATGTGTTTCATTCTGTCAAAATAATTTAAAAAAAAAACACTAACAGATTGAACAGAATTTTCGAAATGAAAAGGAAATTTTAAGGCTAATGGTTGCCATGGAGATAATCATTATATTATAACCAAGATGTTGCAACTTTCAACTTAGAGATGAATTGGCGCCCACACACAGTCTGTAGGTTTTCACATTTTTACCTGTTGTTCTAATCTGCACAGAGTTAATCTGTATATATGGTGCCCAAAGGATCTGTTTTTACCCTCAAACATAAATCATACACAGTGGATATTTTGTGCAAGTTTCTAAAGCCAGAGAAAAATCTGGCATACTGTACATATGTGCAGATTTTAGAGAAATCTGTTAGAAAAATTCTGTCATATCTCATCACCAGATTTTGCTGGTGTGAAATAACAGTTCTGGATTGCATGACTAGAAATATCCTGAAATGTACGAAACGCTCAAGGATTTGTTATGTAGCAGGCTCATAATTGTAAAATCTACCAGTTGAGTTGCCCATTACTGGATTTAGGCAAGCAAAAATAGCAATCATGAAAATTGTAGAGGGCAATTATATAACTTTAAAGCAAATAATCCTTTTTAATTATGGTACGTAGATGTAATGTGGGTTATGAGATTAAATCAGCTTGTCTGGGATAAGCTTACGTTTAATAATAGGGAAGGAAACTTGTACAGATTTCAGAATGTCTTCCAATTTTCAGGCTATATTAACCCAGTCACCATCAATAATTTCGCTTATAACGTTTCCTGAATTTATCTTGCCAAGCAAGACAACCCATGCACGGTCCGAGCAAGGCGTGAAATTAAGGGGAAACCCGATTATAAGTGCATTAGCAAAAAGGACATTTCCACGTGTTAAACAGGTTTGAAGTCATTAGCTCTTACTTTTGAAATCCAATCCCATTCTTAGAAGCGCAGGAAGAGCTCTTAATGGCACTGAGATAGTCGATAGTTGGAGAAGTAGGTATAAAAGAAGATAAATTGGACCGAATTGTAGAAAACATTAAAACAATCCAATGGACATGTCATTTGTATGTTGGGAAAAATTATTGAGACATGCCCCACACCTAACAGGACATAAGTGTGGAATAGTTAATTATTTGATAGAATAGTCCCTGCGATTGCCTGCTCCAGCATAGACAACACGAGAAAGAATAAGTGAGCTTCTCCTAACTGCACTTATGCTGGCAGTGATTGCCTGCGGTTAGGACAGCTAAATACAGAAATGTCATTTGAGGTTAGTTTGAGTTACGATACATGTAGGTTAAATTAGCGTAGGATAAACCCAAAAACTTAGAAGAACATAAAAAGGATAAACTGTGACAGTTAGCTAGACAGGGGTCATTCTTGTCAATTAGACAAGTAGGGCTACAATACTATAGTGTTGTGCATATTGTATGCACATTTGGAGCAGGTAATGTTTGTAAGAGATGCAGAAAATAGCGCCTCACCAATTCTTTTAGTCGTACAGGCGAAACCTTAAATAATATTCCAGCCACAATAATGTTTCGTACAACAAAAACTACGTAGGCTCACTTTTTGCTAACACTTATTTGTTCTTAAAAGCCGAGAGAGTATAATATAGTTTGAAAGCCTGCCAAAAGCTACTTTTTGGCCAGAATTATATTTGGGAAATGACAACTATTGATTTCACCAAAGCAACACGTATGGGTAGCACTTCGTCTTTCTACGGTTGATTTAGTTACATAATAATCTCAACTTCTTCAGCTATGAATTGGATTTTCGATTGTGCAAACAGCACTCAGGATAATACCACATTGTCGGTTTTCCAGATCAGGCAGCTAAAGGAAAAGGTTGGCAAAAAATAGTTCGACTTTAAGACAAAAGACCGGTGAATATATTGGAAAATCAACGACTGCTGCAGTGTTCCTGTCAACAGAGAAATAAAAGATCTTAGGCTCAAAGTGCAGTGAATTAGCAGGTCAATAATTCAGGAGATCAACATGATTTAGTACACTTCAAGAATAGACAAAAGAACCGTTTTACATGTACTTGCAGTACAAGTACTTTGAATGAATTTTGAATGCAGCACGGAAAAGAAATCATTAAGATTGTCGAAAATACCTTTGTAATGCAAATCTGCTTCATAATGACATCGGTGACAAAAATACACAATTGAATGCGTCATGGTTCAAATGATTTTTAAAAAATTTAAAACATTTCACCAGTCTAATGAAACTATCTTATTAGGCTAAGGTTACGGTTCTTCTAGGAAATATGAGTATTTACAGATTATTCGGGATTTCTAGAGAACTTCATTTCTAACCTCCTGGACAATCTATAGTACATACTGTATATAATTAGTCTGTAGTGCTAAAAATTCAATAAAACTCAAAAGTTTGTGCCATTTTCGCATTACATGGAAAATGAAAGTAATAATCTGTGTCAATGATGGTATTAAAAGGCCCAGTTTTCATCCTGTGATGACTATTTGAAATGGTTATCCGAATGTCAGAATTATAATGGGAAAACCCACTTTTAATTAAATACCACACGCAAAAGCATTCACTGAGATCATCTAGAACTACATGTACCTAAGCCTGATTGCAATTCATTCCAAAAATTGGTATGTGAGTAATAAATCCATAAATACGTTTAATACTCACGGAAATCTGAATCGCGTTTTTCCATATCTTCATAATTGACTGATGCATATGCCAACTTTTCACTAGTGGAAAAATTCCACGCAACCTTGTATTAGAAATGAACAATCGATATGTCAGCTACATGTAAATTATAAAAAAACCATAAGCATATACATTTTGATTTACATGAAATAAATAGGTAACCCCCAGTAACAGTAATTCAGAAACTTGCAACTATACTTTTACACATAAGAGTGAAGAATGATGTTTGTCTAACAATCCAACTTTCTTCAAATTACGGTTATCATTGCGCATGCGTACGCCAACTTGCTTTAATGTCCGTTTTTTGTGTATTTTAATTACTTGACAACATATTTGGTGACAGAAAACAACACCGGATGTGCCAACCAGCTCGCATCTCATAAGTACACATGTGCTGTGCAATACTTTAAAGAAGTTTTAATTAGTTTTTAAAAAATTCGAGACTCACATAATTGGTAAAATGAACTGAGCATCATGCAGATTGATCCTCGTTATTTGAGCAGAAACTATTTCAGTGAATCTGAATGTCAACTAAAATAACTAGAACATGATATCATTTCCAATCAGGTGGACTTTAAAGAATATTCTCATGTTTTTTCAGTTCTCCTTTTGTCACTTGTCAGACGAAATTATTATTTTTTGGGTAGTAAACTTTCCTTGTTTTCCAAATCGCAGTCGAAAATGTCCCATTATCAGCAGTTTTAATGCGAAATGAGCGAATTCATGGATTGATAACCCTGTTTAGTTCATTGATGGGATACTGCAATAAAAACATTTGCAAAATGCGTCTTGGGAACTAGCCTTTAACGCAAGTGTGTAATTTCCTTAGCCAATGTCGTTTACATTTGAACTACATGTCCATGTACATGGGCAAGGATATACACGTGGTTCAACAAACTATTACAAATAAATATAAGTGAGTTCATTTAAAAAGCTCACTGAAGCCAGTTCAAATATCTGGAGGGTGATAAAGCGATGATATACGTTCCTTTACAACAACAAGAGGTTACGCATCATAACATTCATGGTTAGCCGTGACTTGACAACGTTAATGAACCGTCGCACACATTAGGCCATGACAAACAAGACCAAACACCACGTACTTCATTTGCATAAAGGACATTGCAGCCATAGCCACGACGTGTCGCTCGATATCCCAAAGCGCACAAGTTTTAATTGATATGATTATAGATGGGCTGAGAACTGAATTCAGAAGAGACGTAAGAGTAAACACTTCCAAAATCTCATTTGCACTCCTTCGTAAGGAGTCGATAATATACATATTTTAATAAAAATCATCAATTAGCATGATTCTGAAATTATAATGAACCGGTGAAGGTCAGGCAAGACTACAGCGTGAAATCCCTTCGTAATAATGCAAAAACCTACGTAGTCCATAATAACAGGAGAGAAAACATAAGAGCTTTACGAAATTGCCAAGACAACCAGCTTATTTGTCCAAATAACGACAAACCTTTCGTGCTTTAGGGCTACCCTAGTGGCTATTTCTCCAACAGGAACTTGAGCACGTTAAATCCATACTACACAAAGTCATTAAAGACGAAGAGGAAATATGATTAAGTCGAGTATAAATATACTCAACATTTCAAAGTAGCCAATTACAGTGTACCGAGCACTCGCGCCAAATTCTTAGTGAACTCAACCAATTCCAGTTTAGCTTATAGATTGCCAAAGGCATGTACCCTGTAGTTGCAAGATTTTCGAAGAAAAATCACGAAAGTTTCACAAAGTGGTATCAAACTGCAAGTGCTTGTCGCCCACATTTTAAACAAGTTTGCAATCAGTTCTTCGCTTTTCTCGTTAATTGGAGGAATGTTATCAACCAGCAAATAGCAAATATGCCAGCACTTCTTGAACAATAATATTGTTTGATATTGGATCTATACAAATATGCATGTGTGAACGTTATAAAGCGAAATAATTTCGGATCTATGCTTGTTAGGCAATACTATATAGTATTACTGAATATACACGTAGATTTCATTCACTTCTGTAATCCGGGCTCGTGGAAAAATATTTAACGAACATTCTCAGCTAGTTTGAAACGGAGAATGCATTTCTAGAGATCACAAAAGCTTTTCCCTTAGCCTACGTGTACAGGAAATAAGTCGAATATCTAAAAATACGATCGTGGCATTCGGTATTCAAATTTCATCTGGCATATTGAAACAGTCAAATAGGATTTATGCTCGATGTTGAAACTCACGATGACGATACCTTCGCGAGTTACATAGCTGCGTAAATATCTAAGAAAGAAATCTTAAATCTATAGGCATGATATGTGCATGTATGCCCTGTATATTCTTTAACAATACGACTTGTGACAAAATTAACTGTCAAAGCAATCAGCTCGGAAAATTGACGATGATCGATCATTGAAATGCACCCATATTTAGTTGCCTGTTCAATGGTGTACAACCTAGCGCAATAAATTTGTATAGTCAATCGCTCACAATCATAGGATGACACTTATCATATTCGAGCTTCCCAAGATTCATTATTCGCTTACTTTATTCACTGTCAATTGTACTCAGTTTAAGATGAACTCAATGAAAAAGACAAAATGTCATTATTAATTTATGCAAAATACCCTTTTATCAGTTAAAACCATCAACTTTGTTTTTCTAGAGATGGAATTTTCAACTTCCCTGACTTTTCCAGGTTTTGAAATAAAATTCCCTGATCACAATGACCGTTAAAATTGCAATAATATGACATTTGACAATGTAAGGAATGCTATATTTATTGCTTGTTATATCTAAACAGGAAATAGAGCACACATTTTCGTATGGAAACCACAAATTTAGATAAGTAGCTTTATGAACTCGACAATTTCACTACTATTTCCACGGAATCGCTTGTCATTCCTTGATTTTTGCGTTTACCAATTATGAGTTTTTTGAATTTGCCTGACTTTTTCAAAGTACATGTATATCCATTTTACCGGAATTTTCCAGGCTGTTCTAATTTCCTTGACTTTTACAGGTTTTACATTTTAATACATGTAAGTTCTTCACTCAAACATTATTCGTAGTCGTTATTGTCTTCACTACAATGAAAGTACATGTACATGTACATGCTAAATGATCGTTGCATAGCCTTTGCATAGTTTAACATTAAAAATAGGGTTAGTTGCACGCAACATGAACGATTAAATGTGCGAGGAAGGCTGTGATGCTTAAAATAGAGCCATGGCAAAGGCAGCCTTCGAATTACAATTCGTATAGTAGTTGAACTGGCCACCAGCATTAGCAGAAATTTATTTCGATATTTGGTATAGGACTGTGTAATGTCTCTTGGTACCATATGTTCATGCTTGCACAGAGCTCGTGCAGATGAAGTCACGTGACTATCCGACGCAGTCAATTAAGGCGCTGTAATGGGACCCACGTTTTGAATTGCAATTGGTTATGCCATATTGATGGAATCATTAATAAACCATGATGCGAGCACGCTTGATTACAATCACCATATTCATGAAAATCCCCAGTGCCACGCTATACGCGAGTTTTAAATTGAATAGAAATCATTAAAACAAAGCAACCATAAAAATCATTCACTGACAAAGAATATGCCAATTAAAAGTTGAATAAGAATGATGGCCGATATGACCCCAGCTGGCAAAGCAATACACTGTCTTCAGCTTTCGAACGATAGCAAAATTTCCGAGAAATCATTGATTCCGTGATTCTGATATACTGAATTTACGTTATTCATGAACATGGTTCCACTTGAAATTTAATGTTTAACTTCCCTGACCCTGACTTTTCCAGGTTTTAATACAAATTTCCCTAACCACTCTGACCTCTGAAAATACAAAAATATGACGTATACTAATGCAAGATTTGCTATGTTTAATGCTTACTTTATATCAACAAAAGATATAACACAAAGTTTCATTAGGAAACAGCAAATTTAGATTAGTTTTTTTTAAACTGACAATTTCATCATGAATTTCTTCCGCATTTTTGGTTTTTGTGTCGCCAATAATTATCTATGATAAAGATATTATTTGCTTGTTGAATTTCCCTGACTTTTTCTAAGTAAATCAATTTGCCCTTACTTTTCCAGGTTTTTTCATGTCTGGGGGAACCCTGGTGAATTTTCATGAGTGCTAATTTTCCTTCTCAATCGGTTCAAGGCAATGGCAAAGTTTCACTCAAAATTTATTTTTGGATAAATTTGCAGTTTTTGACTCTGTGTACATACTGTATATCAAAAGCCAGACTAAAAAGGAATACAAATTATACTAGTGTTACTGTCATTATTTTTAATCATGATAAAACGTACATTTTGTGCTTGGAAAATTGGCTGGACATCGGTTACATTATTTTAGCTTAGTTTAGCTTTGATAATAGAACGATATTAAATATGGTATATTACATTTTTCAGGTTTGAGCAGGAAGGGAATATATCAATGGCTGTCACATTCTATGAAACTCATTTATCCATGAAGAAATCGTCCATGCTGCTCTCAATGACGAGTGACATGAAAGTAGTGACATGCATGGAAGTACAAAATAAACTCCTGTTGATTTGATGGCATAAATGGTTTCGCTATCTGTAATTGGTTTGCGTTTTTCGGTTAAGCCGATCTTATGCAAATACGGGTATAGGGAAACCTTACATTTAAGATCACTGGTAAAATGGAGTTATTTCATGATGTAAAACTGCATTTAGTAAAGCTAGGAATTGCAACATCAAAAAGTTCTTGTTGACATATAAAGTGGTCATGTTATTTGTAAGCTAGTATCATTAAACAACTGTCAATTTGACCATTAACACGATGATAATTATCCAATTTACGATTAAATTATATTTGAAAATCAAAACATGCGCGACATGGACTTTACAATAAAAATTCGATCGATCATAATGCATGATGGATAGTCAAATATTTCAAAACCGCATGCAGCTTCCAACCAAATGCCAATCATATTTTATTTAGTAACAAGCATGACATGTTACCAAACGTGCATTAATAATTTAATTTAGTTCATGCATCGTTATTTTCCCTAAAGTATACTTAAATAATCTCATGCTCCTAACTTTTCTAATTTCGGAATTTAATCAATACGTCGACAGTATGCTTCAATTATTTGCGGCTTGATGAAAAGGGCCGCTGGTCATCCCTGGTCCAAGTTTTACGGAAACAACTAACGTTGTTGTTTACTTTCCCCATTAAAGTCGTGTCAACAAAATGTTAGTTGAGAAATCGGTATAATACATTTCCCTTTTGTGAGGATATTTACACTTAACGACAACGTTAGTCTATACCTTAATTTACTTTTACTTCATTTGATGGCTATAACGAATAGCGACTGAATAGCGCATCGTCATCAATGCCAGACATGCTGGTAAGCTAAATTATTCTCAATATTATTTACAATATCGATCAATCTCGTCCTATGAAATTTAGACTGCAGCAGCTCAGCAATTTATGCTGATAATTTTTTTTTATTCACTACTTACTTCGTTCCGATTTTAATTACACTTTCCAGGTGTCGTTCTTTTCTCGTCGTAACCATGGCAATGGCTCGTTCGGTTGTGTTTCGATTGAATTCGATTTATTGGTTTCCTGGAGATTGTAATTGAAATCTGAACGAAGTAAATCACGAATAAAAAAAATTATCAGTAAATAATGCCAAACTTTTCTATCAATCTGATACTAAAGTACGTACTGCTTAATAACTGATAAGTTAATTTTTTATTGATTGGCATGTTTTAAAAAACGTAGTATAAATTAAAATTTCTTGCTGCGAAAATCGAACTTTTCACCTGTCCTGCTCGGGCAATCAACAGAAACGTCTGCTGCATAAACACAAATTGAGATAAAATTAACTCAATATCAAAATTAGATGGTCGTCAATAAGCATCCTCACTATGTTAATGAAAATTCGATGACCTGAGCCCCGACTTAAATCCCAGTTACTCTGTATGTGCAATATACATGTATGCACTCAGTTGCTAACACCTTTTTGATGCGGTTTATCTGGTTTTTAAGTACAGTTGGCCCACTTTGATAACAATGTGCAGAATGTACCGTATAATATATATATATCGTATATGCATGGAAAAATTCTCATTAATTTTATATGAAAGATTAGTGTAATGTTCATAAGGAATTAAGGGCCGCATTTATATCACAGATAGTTGGAGCTTATTACGTTTTGATGTTTTATAAGAATATCAAAGGGTTATCATGGAATGCAATAAAATTAAGTAATAAGTACAGCTTATTGTACATTTTGAAAGTAGAAGTACGAACGCTCGTAAAGATTATTGTATATACATGTAGGCAAGCCCTATATATACTATGCTGCATTTAAGAATGAATTGATTACATGTTTTGGAAGTTTCCAAGAAGTTAATGAGGAATTTCAAAATTCAGTATTGGCCATTTATGTGAAATGATTAAAAGCGTGTAGATGTATTGTCAAGGTCACCCACTATCGTGCTGTATTGTGTATACATGTATATTAAAAAGTATCTTCTTGAGATGTTTAATACTATCCTCGCAAATTTAATTTTATTTTTATCGTTTTAATTTAATAAATGGGTATCACGAGGACCTTTTTCTAAATGTAACAAATTCAAATAATAATTCAAATAAATGACGCACCTTCCTCCATTAAGTTGCCCCGCCAAGGCAAAATAAACAAAGCCCAAAGAACGTATTGGTGATCATCATCCAAGTTTGATAAAAGAAAACAAATCAATATCATACATATTGATTGAGCACCTCATTTGCATAAAATGAAGAATACCAACTTCTGCAAGGGGTTAAAAAAGATTCATTCGTCTTTAGAGTAATTTTTTTCTTCGCTATAGAACTCGCAGTCTGACCTATTCCGTAAGCCTAAAAGGTCAAAGCAAAGAAGCTCTCAAAACGCAGGATCCGTGTACTAGTATATATGGAATTTGGAGCTGCTTATATTGGTTTTTCTTTAACGTTTGCGTGCCGAAGAATCGAATATCTCCGACTATGCTGAAGAGTTTAATACTGCTTCCACTTTCCCGTCAAGACATTTTTTGAAGACTGCACTTAAATATGTACGTGTGTAGCATTTTAAAATTTTATGTGCTGGCGGGCTCAAAATTCTGCCAATTTATTTTGAAAACATTCATTAACGGGAAGTTCCCCCCCTGATGTTCTAAAAACGAGCATTAGCGAATTATCGTTTTTCTATGGCGAAAAT